>JAOWAD010000064.1:0-170606 GCA_025698515.1 Gossypium sturtianum | reverse complement strand
CTACCTAAATGATTTTCTTTCTCTTCCATTTTTTTGAACTCTCAATTGTTAAGAGTGGAATCTTTATTTAAAACCAAATATAGAATGAAACCATGACTTTCCAATGGAAAAAAGTTCACATTCTCATGTGAAACCAAAACTAAAAATTTGTATTCCAAATACTTCATGAAAATAGAATTTGGTTTATACTAAATAAATTTTCTAAATTGACAAAAAATCTACGTATCACTTATATATATTTTTTGTTACCCTGCTAGTCCTATATACAAGAAAACATAAGAGTTTTACTAGGAACAAACGAGAAGAGAAGGAAAAATAATATCCTTAATAGAAAATCCAGAGTTCATCTGGGACTAATATGCTGACAACACACGCATTGAGATTCTCCAAGTAGTACCCTCAATGGTGGTATTAGCCTCGTTAAGTCTTTTCATACATTAGGTGTACCATATGTTCATATAATTATTCAACCTAACAACATGTTTTTATTCACAAATATTATATATTTATTTATTTTAACATCTAATTAAATTATTTTTTCAACACAATTATAATTCCACCAAAAGCTATTACTTCACTTTATCACATTAGAATTTATGAATAAATAAATTTAATTGTCTCATTTTAATAAAACTAACACATGATTAATTAATTAATTTTACTTTGGATTCAATATTTAATTATAATCATTAAATAATAATCCAAAGAAATTAAGCACTTTAAGTTATTCTTGTTCTTCCTTTGGTGAAAATACATTTATTACATATAGTAATTCACTTGCAATATTTTTCTCATTCAATGCTTTCTTTCTATCTATTTATTGTATCGATTTTAATTTGGAAAGCAAACACGTCATGCTGAGCTAGTAGAGTAGGGACCGCTGATACATATAATTTGGGTATAAAATAATTTATACTGTTTTAATTTTTGTTTATTAATTTCATAACATTATTTAGGTACAAATAATCCATGTAAAAGTACAATGATTGATCTCCCATTATATACCATTATCAAAACAATTTAGATTTATGCTTTGTCCAATGACCTTGTCATTAGTGTACATCTTCAGATATTTTTAACTTCTGGCGGTTAAACTATCTACCCATTATGATCATATCTTATCTTTCCCTCGGTCACCACTGTATCTTCTACAATGAAAGATTATTACTAAATGTATAGTAATAAATTAATCGTCTCTAAAAAAGACTCAGCCATGTTCTTTTTCCATAATTCATAATATCAATGAGAGATATCATTTAATCTTTCATCAAGCCATGAATTCCACTATTATAAGTGAAACCATGTCATACCTAAGTCATATACCCAAATATACCAACTTTCTTGGCTCTAATTACTAATTAAACACAAACTTCAATATATTAAACATATGAGCTTAGGCACATGGTCACCACATACCGTGATTGAGGTAAGCTACACTAAGAATGTCATAAGTGAATAAATCCATAATGGATCCAAGATAAATTCAACTTGGGTCCTATCCTGATGTATTGTTAATCCAGACAATCACACTCCTAGGCCCTCTATCTTGAATACATGTCAAAGCATTCAAGACAATTTATCTCTCAAATCGACTAGATAGACAAACATAATAGTCCTCGACCATCAAGCCATTTTGATTCTTCAGCTATAAATTCATTTAGATTGCCTACTAATATAAGTTGCCTTCTCGCATCATAATACATCATTATAATGCAACTTAATATTGCTGCTTCAAGTAATCAATGAGCTCATATTTGCTTTCTCTTCTCTTTTCAATTTTCTTTTCATGCAAAAACCATTGAGGACAATCATGCAAAGATAATAAATTAATTATGAACTTTATTTAACTAAATTGTTCAAAAGTTACAAGCATAATAACGAAATCACCACATTAATGGAACAACAAAATTCTAACAATCTCTCCCACTTGCCCTAGTGAATAAATGACTCATATTTCCTATTCTCATACCTTCACATATATATTTTCTTTCAAAATCTCCTAACTACCAAAGTCTTGGTAAACAAATTTGCAAGCAGTTAACTCTCAAATGTGACTCTTAACTACATTTACTATTCTGCCTATTACTACCTTCTCATTATATGATACTTAGATCAATGTGTTTATCCTCTTATAATTCCTATTTCTTAGAATTAGTAATTGCCAATTATTATTGCAATACAATGAGATGACTTTTTTCCAGACTAGGAATGAATTCAAGATCTCAGCAAGAATTTCTAAAGCTTGATTGCTTCTTTTTATAGCCTAAGTAGCCACATATTTGGCCTCCATAGTGGAGTCAACAATATAACTCGTCATTACTTATCCAAATCCATGACTCCATCACTTAGGACAAAACACACCCAACATCATTTCCTAAATCCCCTACATGTCTGGGGAAGTTTGAATCGATATCCAACGGGTGTTAGTCCCTCAGAATATACAAGCATATAATTGATTTATCAATTAGTGTCTGTATTATGTAACAATCTCAAACTTGGCCTAGAAGTTTAGACTCAACTGATAAGTTACATTGATCACCAAGTGATCATGGGAAAAATTTTACAAAATCAAATAACCTTAATTTATTTCCAAACTATTCATATCTTTACAAACAAAACATTTAATCGCTTAAATCCATTCAATATGTTACCGTTAAGTTCGGTTAAATACCGTAATAAAATGTGCATTTAATGAAAATCGGCGGAAACTCGTACTCAGTCTTATAAAACCTGATACCAAAATATATGCATCATAATATAATTTAAAGTAGAACCGAAATAAGCTTTGAAACCATGACCGCCCGAGACCTCCGGTGATACCGAGTCTAGTCGATCTGTAGTGGTACCTGGGTGTGGAAATAGCAGTGGGTGAGCTACTGGGAGCTGGCAGAGATCAAAAACCGCCTAACTACAAGAATCATACAAAAGCCGTAAAATAGTTCAAAAGTAGAACATACTTGCAAAGACTACACGAACTATTATGGTAGGCCTAAACAAAAAGTGTCGATGGCTTATAATTCGAGCCACAACAACTACAAATGGGCCAAGGCAAGTACTATCGCTAGGGACAAAACATTCAGAAGTTCAATAAGTGCACATGCATATAGGTACTTTTTCGCCTATCACATAAATGATCAATGCGTATGGATACTGCTCGGGCTTATAAAACCACCCATCCACTAAGACACCTCTTCCGAATTCCCATCACTCCACATAAGAGCCGCTTGAGCTCATCCAACCAATCACACCACATAGACCCTCGTAAAGCCCATCCAACCCCCGCACTCCAATAATGCTCCACCACCTCAAGGTATCGGGATCTGCCTCCCACCCTCCGTATTGGGTTAACAAGAGCCACGGCCATGCAGAATCGCAGACGCATGCGCATGAACCGCTGCAGCTGGGGAGTAGTGGGAATACGCAAAGGGAAGTTGATTTAAATGCGTGATGCTGCAATGCGATAATCCTCTTATCGCTGATAGTCCTCGACCCTCGTATCGGGATCGCCCACTTCACCCTCCGGGTATTAGTATGCTCAAAGAAGCGTATAAACCGCAAATTTCGTCGCCTCGCCCACTTTTTCTCAAAATCCTACCCAAAATATTATATGCATATGTATGTGTGGAAATGATGAACAAAATCGAAAGTACAAGGTTACGCATGTCATTCAGAGATCTGAATCACATCCAAATACCGGGAACTGCAAAAGGTGAATACTCATCTACCCAAATTAAGATTCAACGGCAATGCAACCCGTGAGAATGCTGGACGCTTCAATCGTAATAATCGCATGTAACCATATTGCACACACACACCCCGCCAACAGGTTCAATCAAACATGTTACGTAACCAATCACGCAATGTCACCTAAATCAAGTCGCATCGTAGTCATAATTACCCTTACTAAAGCTTAGCCAATGGTTGAAACAATAAGTAGTCACAATTATAATTAAATTGACCTAAAATCAATATTTGACGAGATAGGGCCACATGCCCGTGCTCCCGATCAGAGTGACAATTCAAGCTGCAAGGGGGTCCAAACGCCGTGAAGGAGGCATACCAACAGTAGAGGATAGCACACTGCCGCAGGATAGCAGGCACACGCCCGCGTGGAAGTAAGGACACGCCATGTAACACTGCATCCATCAGCCCGGGGCCTAAAATCGCGCGTGGCAAACACGCCGCAGGAAGATCTCACAGCCCGCAGGTGCCCACCAGACACGGCTCGTCCCGAACACACGCCGCATACCCTAAATCTCAAATCGCCACACTGGCCATAACACCAAAGCATTTGTTCATCCATTTGACCGAATATACCAAAGAAAAGAACAAGCTGGTTTCGCTTATGATTTTAGCTTGATTAAGGTACGAAGTTTTATTTATTTTTATAATTTCTTTAAGTTTTTATAATCTGTAACTCCGAATCATTTACAAAAACCCATTATGCCTTAATTTTGGAATTTGATGTTGATTTTCAAATGTGCCATTGATGAATTCATGAGTTTTGGGATGTTTTGAGGATGAAATATGAAAGATATGTGATAGGTTAACATAGTTTGTCTTTGGATTTTTGATGAATTTGAGTAATTTGGACTAAATTGAAAAATAATATTTTCAAGGACTAAAATTTGAAATAAATGAAATATATGGATTAAGTTAGGGACCTATAGAGAATTAAACCTAAGCATAGGTTACATTGAATTATGTGTATTTTGTGATTTTGTGAAATAATGACTAAAATGTCAAATGTAAAATATGAGGGAGGGCTAATTTGTAAATTGCCCTAAATGTGTTCTTGGATTGAGTTGGAATGAATTATGAATAAAAGAGTTAAATTTAATATGTATAGATCAAGAATCGAAGAAAACGGATTTAGACCGCTACAGAAAGTCGAAAAGTGATCGAATAGTCGAACTAGATGCTGTTTTATACGCTTATCCAGGGAATCCTGAGGTAAGTCTATATACAAATAAATATATTTGAATTGGTTTATTTATTGTACCTATGAAATTTAATTGTGGTAATTGAATGTGTTCGAGATGATATATACCGAATCCGGAGAAAGCACAAATCCAAGTGTCAATGTCCAGAAAAGTCCCGCATCTAACCTAGAATAGATAGGATTTATATGTCATGACATAGGTTTTCGATTTGTGATATAAATGCAAGACCACATCCGGGACTTTGGCGTCCGATTTGAGATTTACGCACGTGTAAGATCATGTCCAGAGACATCTTGGCATCTGATTTGGTCGTGTAGACCACATCTAGATAGTAAGTAGCATCGATATTTGATTATATAAGACACATCGCTCAGGACGCTGGCATTGTACCATTATTCCCGAGAAATATTCTTGAGTAAAATCCTATCTGTTGATTCTCAATGAATGTTTAACGGGCAATTACGAGAATGAAATACTATGTGAAATGTGTAATCAATTTGGCAGTGCGCTTTGAGATATACTCTATGTTTGAGTATAAAGGTAAGTATATGTGAATTTGCTAAGAGAAATATGTGCATAGAAATGTTGAGATATAATGTGATACATGTATGAATGTGATATGAACTTTCCAAAAGAAATACATAGAGAGATGAATTTGTTGAGTTTGATGTAAGCAAATGGTTAGATACGGTGAGCTTGAAAGAGAAAGAAATATGAATGAGCTATTGAGACATGTAGTAAAGTTCTTATTTATAATGGTTATAAATGTTTTTATTATGTTAAGTTTATTTGTGCTTATGGCTTACTACCAAGCTTTTGAAAAGCTTACTTCTGTGTGTTTGCATTGTTTTATAGATCGTTAAAGCTACTAAGGCTGGGGATCAGATCGGCTGAGATCGTCACCACACTATCAAACTCATTTTTGGTACCTTTTGAATGTGTGCATAGCTAAGTATGGCATGTATAGGCTAGTTAATTTGGGTTGATGTTTGAGTTGTATATAAATAGCCATGTGATATGGCTGAGATAATGATCATGATATGAATGAGTAGTTATGCTATAAGTGCATATTTTGGTAAGGTGATGGCATATTGAGATGACCAAAATTATGATATGTTTATGAGGTAAAGTTGGTATCTTATTAATGAGAAGATGTTGTATTGTATTGGTAAGTTTGTGGGAAGAACTTGCTTAGAAATGTTTGTGATCCGATTGAGTTTAAATGGCACATAACGATGGTGTTTTGTAATGTTCATGAATGGGTAAAAAAAAAAAGATGTTCAATTTGGTATGTTTAGTTGTCATTGGTGTATAAATTGGAATTGGTATGATGCTTGTAGTTTAACCCAAAGTGGGTGGAAATTGGCCTGCAAATGGCCTATGAAATTATTTGCCACTCTGTTGAGCACTATGACTAGCTGTGGCTCAACAACCGTGTCCTCGTGGTTGTAATTTCCAGAATCGTCGTCGACCATCGCGAGGCGGACACACGAAAGACCGCAGATCGCTTGATGGCAAGTTAGGCCTATCCCCTCATGTTCGACTTACATGGGTGAGGCACACGGCGGGTGTGTCTCGGGTCGCCGTGGACAAGTCGTGGTATGCCATATGCCCTGTTTTTCCGCCTTTCGACTCACATGCGTGTGGAAGGTGTCTGAGTCACAGAGGCCAATCTACCGCTTTGCCACCTTGAGCGTCGTGACTCTATAACTTTTGAAAAAAATGTTTGATTTTTGGAAAATTTTTGTATGATCCCTTTAGTCCCAAACCCATTTCTTAATGCATGTTTAAGGTCTCGAGACCTCTTTAAGGGATTATATGTTTGTATTATGTCATGATTTGACGATGATATACTTTATGATACTTAAATGTTTGTAAAAGTTTTTTGAATGTCAAACCGTAATGCCTCTAATGCCTGCCCAACCTTAGTCCTGGACGGATACAGGTTGCTGTAAGTGTTATATTTGATTGGTACAGAACTCACTATGTTTAGTTTATCCATTCTAGGACTAACGTAGGTGTGAGAGTCTGTAGCCACTTCTACATGCCATATATATACTCTGACCCCCGTGATAGTATGATGAAACCGTGACGTGTAAAAATGTGTTTTTCGTATAGTAAATGGATTCCTCAGAAAGAGCGTGTGCGTAAAGCACGACATGTTGAAAGCAATGCGCCGCTTCCCGCTGTAGCGATAGCGCCATGAGGCCGATTCAAGATCAACATTAGCGTTAGAAGGAGAGGCTAAACAAGCGCTTCTTCCAAATGATGAATGAGTGGTTCACTCAATATGTTAGAATTTCGTCAATCATTTGTTACAACGCTCGCCTCACTCTAATCCTCCTCGGACATTTTATTGTACTCATTGTACCGTGAATCTTGTCAATCTGCTGAATAAGCCTTTCAATGATAGAGAAAATGTATCCGTGAATATGGGGGAAGAGTTCGGGGCCACTAACTAGTGATGATGATGTTGAGAGCCGTGAGTTTTGGCTCAGAGAGAACACAATGAGTGTTTGATGAATGTCATGTCATCGACTGACTCTGATGAATGTATAAAATGTGTTGTTTTTGTTAACGATACATCTGACTTTATCGTGTTGGTGGAAGACTCGATTCAAGTGATTTCGTTGCTCCTAAAGAACGGGTTACATGGGATTTCTTTCACCTGAATTTCCAAAAGAAATGTTCTATCACCAGGAGATTTATTGATCAAAACGTAAAAGTGTAAAATTCTGAGGTGAACAGTGGTGGCATGTCTGTCACTCAATATAAGGAACCGAATTGGTGAGATTAAGTCAATATGCGTATCAGAATGTTGTTTCAACCAAGTGTGAGCTATAATGTGCAAAAGATTTGAAGACTACTTCTAAATGAGGATATTCATTTGCTACTTGGGATTTACAATAAAAGAGTTTATTAGTTTACAATAAAGCATTATCTAAAGTCAAGCACTGGAAAGATAAAAGAAAAGCCGAGTCTCAAGCTAGAGATTTCAGAAGAGATTTTTAAATAATTCACAATTTCAAATACCAAAGAAATTTAGAGAGATGAACATAATAGCTGGTTCAAAGGCTAGTGTGGACATTCAAACAGTCTTGCAGATCGTAAGATCACAGAAATACGAATTTCAAAGCTCCAGAATTTTTAGTAAACACTTGCTAGGAAATGTCCGATCCGCGCCTGCCGGTTCTGAATGTAAGCACTAGTAAAAGACCATTCAGAAAGTTGTAGATTAAATGGGATCGTAGCTTGCTTCGAGATGCGCGATCATTAGACCATTTAGTATTCGAGATCGCCGTAGTCTATCGAACAAGAGATCGCTCTCGTAACTGGCGAGGTCGTATAGATAATGTTTCAGCTTAGAGCTAGACCTTCTCAAACACAAGAAATGTCGATGGCAGCCAAGCCAAAAACTACTAAAATATACTCCCCAGTTGCAGGTCTAAAGCTAGTGGCACCGCCAGAGCTTACGCCATGAAAATTAGAGCCGTAGGGAGTAGGCACGCTTTCTCATTCTCACCAGATGTTATTACGGGTACATTTACTTTTATGATACTTCGTGAGTGCATTGATAGACCCATGATCTACTCATTCATATGTATGCATGAACTTAGTATCTGGAAGATGACTTTACTGTAGAGAGTCTCTTGAATTTGTTATTAGAGTATCGAACCCCTTAGGTAAATGTTTTGGTTGACAAAGTATGCAAGAATAAATAAGATTGATGTTTGAGATATCTGCATTTTCCTACATTTTCGATCACATTGGTTACCATTTGATGAGTTTTTACATACTCGGGTATGGATCGGTTAACTGCTTTCGCTCTTTGTGATCTTTGTTGTGAGCTGCAAAAAGAAGATTATTGATTTAAGATGTCGAATGATGAAATAGTTCGGATTGAACCAATGTGAATGGACTATCTTTGGTGTGATATAGGTGATGAAAGCTTCGCAGTTATGTGAAAAAGGGTTACTTTATTTTGCCTATGTGATTGATTCTCCGAGAGTGAATGAAAAGAAAGTTGAATCTATGTCAGGTTGTTTGTGATTTCTGATGTGTTCCCAATTACTAGGATTACATTTGCAGAAGTGGAGTTTTGGTATTGATTTAGCCTAGGTACAACCTCTATTTTGATAGCTCTCTGTATAGAATGGCACCATGAATGAAAGAATTGAAATCACGCTTGCAAGATTTGCGACCGATAGAGATTCGCATGGCGAAAGTTTCTCACCTGTGGGTGCTCAGATTACTGCTTTGTGAAAAGAAAGATGGCACGATGAGAATGTGCATTGATTATCACGTCCCGATTGAACAAAGTGACTATAAAGAATAAATATCCTCTGCCATCGAATTGATGATTTGTTTGATCGGTGAAACCAAAGGAGCCACCGTGTTTTCAAAGATAAATCTAAGATCGGTATTATCGGGCCATTCACGAGTAAAAGATTCGGACATCTCCAAAAACTACTTTGAGGAGAATGAAATGGGCATTATGAGTTTTTAGTTATGCCTTTCCAGGACTAACTAATGCTCCTGCTTTATCTTTATGGATTTGATGAATGATTTTCGATCATGTGTATTTAGATCAATTTTATTTGTTGTATTCATCGACATGGCGACATTTTGATTTATTCACGTGATGAAATTGAGCATGTTGAATATTTGAACATTGTGCTACAAACTTTGCGAGATAATCAATTGTATGCTAAGTTCAAGAAATGTGAGTTAGTTTGCGTGAAGTTAGTTTCTGGGGGCACATATTCAAGACCGGCCTGCGTATCTGAAGTTGATCCAAGTAAGATTTCTACTATTTTGGAGTGGGAAACCTCTGAAAATGTGTTTGAAGTTCGTAGAAGCTGGGACTTGGTTGTTATTTGTGTAGCGAGCGTATTCATGAAGGCTTTTACGATGCAACTCCGTTAAGTTCCAGATTGCTTCGTAGAAAGATGTGAAATTTGAATGGTCGATAAATGTCAGGAAAAGCTGGTCAAGGTTGAAAGCCCTCTTTCGCCCTTATCAAGCTCATTTTGAGTACGGCCAGAGTAAAGAGTTCGTGATTTTTAGTGATACTTCATTGAATGTGTCCGGGATGTGTTTTGATGCGAAGGCAAAGTCATAGCTTATGCCTCGAGACAATTGAAATCGCATGAAAAAGTGCTCGACACACGACTTAGCTAAGCTGCAATTGTGTTTGCTTTACAAATATTTAGCGTCACTATCTTTTTGGTAGAAAATACACGGTTTCGTGTTTCCGTGTTTTGAATCATAAAAGTATGAAATATTTGATGACTCGTAAAGACCGAATTTGCAGCATGAGGCGATGGTTGTTTGCATTTGAAAGACTCACGAGCTTGTTATAGATTATCATCAAGGTAAGGAAAATGTTCTTTGATGTTAGGCTGAATCGAAAATCACTGTTTGCATTATGTGCGATGAATGCTCATTTAGACATGCGATGATGGATTTCAATTTTTGGTTGTAGTTGAAAGCTAAACCGTTGTTTCACGACAAATATGTGATGCTCTAAAGATTGATAATGAAATGTCGACCAAAGCGAGCTCGCATTGTGACTCGAACTCGATTACGAATTTTGAGTTGATGTTGATGATTACTTGAGTTATCTCCGAGATCGAATTTTTGTCAGAAACCCGCAAAGAGTTGATTCAATTGATCTTGAATGAAGCACACTAATAGTCGCTTATCACGATTTCTTCGGGAAGTACAAAGATGTACATGATTTGAAACAACATTATTGGTGGTGGAGTGAACGCAGAGCAAAACGACATTTCTAACTTTGTTTAAATGTTTAACTGGTCGCCGATGAAGTTAAAAATTTGTTGAACATCAAGTGCCATCCAGTTTGTTACAAAGATAATGATTCTGAATGGGGAAAGTAGGATGGTGAGTGATGGATTTTGTTTGGCAGGCGCTTTGACTCAAGAAAGAAAGATGCAATTTGGGTCGTGATTGTGGTCGCGTATTAACGAAAATAGCTCATTTCATTAAGTGCGATCGATTACTCACTTGAAAAATTAGTGAAATATACATTTGATGTTGTGAGATTGCATGTAGTGGTGCCACTATCTATTGTATCCGATGAATCCGAAGTTTACTTCATGATTGGAAGAAATTGCAAGACGCCTTAGGTGCTAAATTGCATTTAGTACGCAAACACTTTTCACCCAGTGACGGATGGTCAATGAAAGCGAATTATTCAGATTCTCGAGGATATGTTGAGATGTTGCATACTTGAGTTTGATGGTATGTAGGAACAATATTTTCCATTGATTGAGTTTTTGCGTACAATAGTTTTGACGAGCATTAAAATGGCACCTTATGGCTTTGTACTGATGCAAATGTCGAACACCTTTGTATTGGTTCGAGTCGCGTTGAAAATAAGATACGGGGTTGATTTGATTCAAAGAAACTAGGCAACAGTAGCAGTGATTCGTGATAGTTCCGGTCGTCAAATCGTGAAACTCCTATGCGGACTTAAGCGGAAGATATTGAATTCGAGATCGGTGATAAAGTATTTTTCAAAGTGTCTCGTGGAAAGAAAATGCTTGTTTGGCAAGAAAGGCAAATTAGTCCAAGGTTCATCTAAAGTGATGAGATCATCGAACTTTGGGATCTCGTTGTATCTGATTTTTGCTGCCATCCGAGCTGAAAAAGATTCATAATGTGTTTCACGTGTCAATGCTTCTCGCGACTGGCATGCATTCGATCCCTCGCATGCTGATTCCTCCATCCGAGATTGAGATCCGTCCGATATGACTTATGAAGAAAAATCGATTCGTATCTTAGCTCACAGATTAGCAGGAGAAATAAGAAAATTACATTAGTAAAAATAGTATGGCATCTATTACTGCGGAGTAGAAGAGGCTCGTGGGATCCTAAAGATGCAATGAGACAACAATACCCCTCGAAGCTAACATTTAGCAGTAGATTTTGGGGACGCAAAGTCCCCAAGGAGAGAATTATAACAGTTTCTGCTAGACTTAATCTAATAGTGGTTTTAGAACCACAAATCCAAGAATCAAAAAATATTTAATATTTTCTTGAGTCTATAGCATGTGAATTAGTATGTGTGAAATTCTTACGTGAATTAATTTTATTGTTTTTGTCAGATTAATTAGAGAAAAAGACTAAATCGCATAAAAGTTAAAGGTACTGCCTTCTAATTAATTAAGTGCTTAATTGATGTGTCTTTATTAATATGAAGCCACTTAAGTGGTTATTTGACCTTTAGTTAATTGGGTGGACAATTATGGACTTAAATTATATAGTTTTCTTTATTAATTCATTAACGCTAATATAGTAAATTATGTATTAAAATGTTTTATAATAAAAATAAAGTATGAAAATAGGCATCTGTTTCATCCATTTTTGATCGAATATACCAAAGAAAAGAAAGAAAAGAACAAGCTAGGTTTCGCTAGTATGATTTTGGCTTGATTAAGGTGCGAGTTTTGTTCGGTTTTTATTTGATAATTTCTACGTTTTTTGTAATCATTGCTTGAATACTACAAAACCCATGCCTTAATTTTGGAATTTGATGTTGGTTTTGAAATGTGCAATTGATGAATGCATGAGTTTTGGGATGTTTGAGGATGAAATATGAAAGATATGTGATAGATTAACATAGTTTGTCTTTGGATTTTTGATGAATTTGAGTAATTTGACTAAATTGAGAAAATAATATTTTGAAGGACTAAAATGTGAAATAAATGAAATATATGGATTGCTAGGGACCTATAGAGAATTCAGCTAAGCATGGGTTACATTGAATTATGTGTATTTTGTGATTTTATGAAATAATGACTAAAATGTCAAAATGTGAAAATATGAGGGCTAATTTGTAAATTGCCTAAATGTGTGTTCTTGGATTGAATTGAATGAGTGAATTGGTGAATAAAAAGAGTTAAATTTTAATATGTATAGATCAAGAAAAGAAAACGGATTTAGACCTGGGCGGAAAGTCGAAGTGATCGAATAGTGAATCCATCCGCTGCTCAGAATCCATCCGAGGTAAGTCTATATACAAATAAATGTATTTTGAATTGGTTTATTTATTGAGAAATTTAATTGTGGTGAATGTGTTCAGATGATATATACCGAAGAAAGTATCAACCAAGTGTCAATGTCCAAAAGTCCCGAACCTAGAAACTACAAAACCCATGCCTTAATTTTGGAATTTGATGTTGATTTTGAAATGTGCCATTGATGAATTCATGAGTTTTGTAATGTTTGAGGATGAAATATGAAAGATATGTGATAGATTAACATAGTTTGTCTTTGGATTTTTGATGAATTTGAGTAATTTGGACTAAATTGAGAAAATAATATTTTGAAGGACTAAAATGTGAAATAAATGAAATATATGGATTGCTAGGGACCTATAGAGAATTCAAATTTACATGGGTTACATTGAATTATGTGTATTTTGTGATTTTGTGAAATAATGACCTAAAATGTCAAAATGTGAAAATATGAGGCTAATTTGTAAATTGCCCTAAATGTGTGTTCTTGGATTGAATTGAATGAATTGGTGAATAAAAGAGTTAAATTTTAATATGTATAGATCAAGAACCAAGAAATCTGATTAGACCGGAAAGTCGAAGTGATCGAATAGTCGAATCCAGTCTGTTTATCCGAACGAGGTAAGTCATATACAAATAAATGTATTTGAATTGGTTTATTTATTAAATACCTATGAAATTTAATTGTGGTGAATGTTGAGATGATATATACCCGAATCCGCTGAGAAAGTATCAACCAAGTGTCAATGTCTCAAAAGTCCGATTAATCCCAGGGAAACTACAAAAACCCATGCCTTAATTTTGGAATTTGATGTTGATTTTGAAATGTGCCATTGATGAATTCATGAGTTTTGTAATGTTTGAGGATGAAATATGAAAGATATGTGATAGATTAACATGGTTTGTCTTTGGATTTTTGATGAATTTGAGTAATTTGGACTAAATTGAGAAAATAATATTTCATGAAGGACTAAATATGTGAAATAAATGAAATATATGGATTGCTAGGGATCCACCTATAGAGAATTCAGCTAAGCATGGGTTATTGATAAATGTAAATAGTAACATATTTTAAGCTCACATTTAGAATGCTTTTGGATAATTATCCTTTATTTTTATGTAATTTGGTGCTCTTAATCCTTTGTTTTCATGTTTTATACTCGTGAAAGCACCAGAGATGAAAAGGAACAAGAAACGGGCTTAAAATGCAGGCCAAACGGGCCGGATCACGAAATCAAGCATGGTCTGGACCCAAGACCACGGGTGTACCTCATTAATGAAGTCCAACACGCCACGATTCACACGCATGTGCCATGGCGTGCCCGTGGCAAAGAGAAGTTTCATTCGGATTGGGATACTTAGGCAAGAAACACATTCCAAAGCCTAGCCTATATATACACCCTAAGTATGACCTAAAAAGGAGCCCAAGGCTATCGTCTAGGGCTTCTTGCAAGGCGAGAAAGGCAGATTTGTGAGGATTCACTTTCGAGGATAGCCGCTGATTCATCTCTTGTCTAATTATACTCAAGATCGGAGGATCTCTCCTTGATTCCTTGTGGGGTTTTAGGATTTCTTATGTTTTTTTCATCTTTTCTTCCGAGATGTTTTCTTTTATTGCTATGAACTAAACCCTCGGATACTGAGAGGGATGAAACTTAGATGAATCTTGTTATCGCTTACGAACTATATGATAAATATTTGACTTGTTCTTAATTATGTGTTCTTAATTTTTGTGTTGATATTTCCTAGGATATTGATTCAAGTTTGATGTGCTTAGGTGGAGGAGCAAAAGTCCCCTGTTTAAGAGTAGATCTAGCATAGTTAGGCGGAGTGAGTGTGCCTAGAGATAGGAGTGACGAGATTTTGCTTGAACTAGGTGAAACCTATATGGGATTCCATAGATCGAAGTTAATGCAATTGTGGGTTTTAATTAGAAAAGAGATTTCAATTAATCGACCTAGGGTTAGACATTTATTGCTTCGAGAGAGGGTTTAATATACATTAGGGAATCTTACGGATCAAGTCAAATGAATAAATCTGTTCGAGTTAGATAACAAGTGAAGTCTAGGTGGATTCTTCCTGGGTGTAAGTTCTTAATCAATTGGTTTTTTCTCAAGTTATTTTCCCCAAATTCATTCTTCTTTGTCTTAGAGTCTTTAGTTTAGTAGTTAATTAATTTAGATTAAACAACAAATTCCCTTTATTTTAGGCTAGATAATAAAAAGAGAGTTAGTATTAGTACTTTTAGTTCCTTTGGGTTCGACATTACTTTGCCATTAAACTATACTACTCGATAGTAAGGGCGCGCTTGTCTCAAATCGCGTTGTCATAGTTAGTTTCGTCAGTTCGATCATTCTTTTTATAAATTTTTAAGCCTTTGACATCACAAAACAACGATCAAGTTTTTGGCGCCATTAGGGGAAAAGTGTTAAAATATTAAGAAAGCTTAATTTTTATTACTTTAGCCATTTTTATTTTTGCAATTTAATTTAATTTTTAATTTTTAACTTAGCTAATTTTTCTTACCATTATTGTTTCACTCCTTTACAGTACCTCTAGTTTATGACTAGAAGGAACCGAAAAGGACTCTAATCTCACGCATACTGATATTGAAATAAACGATTCGTAGAAATCGTAAATAGAGATAAAAGCGCGAAGCTTAAACTACATAGAAGAAGAAGAAGGAGAGAAAGAAGGCGAAACCAATCCTACTGGAAGGGATGGTGAGAATCATCCCCACCTCAAGAGATGGCGAAAATCGCTCCACGTAATATGTATGATTATGCAACCTATACTAGAAACCTAGTTTAACAGAAGCGAATCTATTGTTAGACCACTATTGTGCAGTAATAAATAATTTTGAACTGACACCTAACACTATACGATGATACAAGCAGTTTATTCGATTTGATGGTTTGCAGGATGAAGATCTAACACACACTTAGCAAATTTGCTAGAATTCTGCGGATACCTTCAAGATAAATGGCGTTTCACGATGATGCCATCCTTGATTATTTCCCTTTTCTTTAAGGAATAAAGCCAAGCGGCTGGTTACATTCTCTTCCACAGGTCAATCACTACATGGGATCAAATGACCGGAAAATTTTTACTAAAATATTTTCCACCGGCCCAGTGGCCAAATTGAGAATGATATCTCTTCTTTTGTGCGGATGGATTTAGAGACACTTTATGATGCATGGGAGAGATTCAAAGATTCGCTATGAGAGGTGCCCACACCACGGATTACCTTTGTAGCTCTGTGTCCAAACTTTTTACAATGGTGTGAACCCTTCAACAAGGTAAACTAATCCCAATTTGCGGGTCCCAAAACAACAAAACTCACAGACGGCCTACGAGTTTATAGAAGAGATGTCACTAACTACGTTGGTGGCAAGTTACAAGGACAAGGCCAGCGGCAAATGTGGGAGCTTTCAACATTGATGCGCTGGACCGCGCTATCAAACTAGGTAATTATTACACAAAAATTTTATGGTTTATATGGTGCAGCACATCCATATGCAGCATGCGGCAAGTGAAGGAGTGGTGAATCCACGAGTACCACGCCTACGGATGTGACGGGGGCATGGAGAGCGAACAAATGAACTATATAGGTAACAATTTCCGTCTAACAATAACCCTTATAGTAATATTTTATAATCCGGGTTGGAAGAACCACCTCGATTTCTCATGAAAGGTCAAAGAAATCAAAGGAAATAGCCATCCCAAAACTTCCAACAACACTCTACCCACAAGAAAAAAGCCAAACCTTGAAGAGATCTTGACAAAACTTCATAGCAGACCTCAAAAATACGTTCCCAAAATCTGAGAAACACGTTTCTAAAGATAGAAACAAAACTTGAGGCATTGACACAAGAGTTCAAGGATCAAATCGGGCAACTTCGCTAAGCAAATCTACGAGAGACCGCATGGAAGACTACCAAGTAACAGGGTGCTTAGGAGCAGTTCCAAGCCATAGCATTTCGAGATAGTGAAGGGTTAGTAAGCCCAATTTGAGAGCAGAGAACATGCTCGAAGAAGGTAAGGTGGAAATTAGTAATAATAAAGCCAAAACTAGTAATCAAAGTACCAGCCTCATACCATAATAGAAGCATTAAGGAAGACAACAGCGATTGTTAAGTTTTTAAACTTTTAAAAAGAAATTACATATTAACTTCTACAATTGTGAAGCTCTTTACCTTGAGATGGGCTTCTAATAAAATTCCTAAAAAGAAATTTGTTGGCGAAGGATAGGCGGCTTTCGCATGTGGAGACTAAACGCCAATGTGCTCGCGATGTGCAAAATAGACCTACGAAATTAAAAGATCCGGGGAGTTTACAATTGCATGATTAATTAGCAGATTTATGCAATGAGTAATGCGTTAGTTTGATTTAGTGGCAACACTAAATGTCATGCCTTATAAATTGTTTGAAACAACTAAATGCAAAGGAGAGCCCAAACAACCAGGGATGAAGCATTGAATTACTGATAAACCGTGACTAGAATTCTAGGGCATAATTGAAGATGTATACCAGAAAAATTGAAAAATTTGTATTCATGAGGACTTTATCGTTTTAGACATGGATAGAGACAACACAGATTCACACAATTTTAGGAAGACTATTCTTAGTAAAGCTGCTAGAACTAAAATCGATGTTGATGCGAGGCAAACTTATATACCTCTGTAGGTGATGAAACAGCTTCACTCTTCAAGCCCTCGATTCAACTTAGAACATCGAATAATCAAGGTGAGAAAATAAATTTGGTCTATAATTATCTTCGTTAACCGCTTGCACCTGAGAAGCACTACAAAGAATACAACTGAACTCGATTCTATACGATGGTGCCAGCAAAGAAATAAATCATGAGGAGCGAAGATCGGGATCGATGATCTAGACGCAGTGGAAGACATACTTTGAAGGAAAAATTAAGGGATACACAGCAGCGGAGCAGCTGCGAGAGCCACTCCCACGCGGCGAACAAGTTCAAAATCGGGAGATCAGAAGTATTGATTGATAAAACGGAATACTCAAATATCTCCTCACGGCACTCCCAACACTAACAAAGAAATCCCTTTAGAAGACTGCCGATGTTTTCCCGTACTAGCACGTTGCAGAAATTAAGTAACTCTATTTCTAGGTGCTGTCAATATAAGCACATCTCGACTTGAACTATGTTAAGATAATGAAAGCCCATTAGTATGAGAAGGATTTTCCGCTCCTCAAAACCACCCCGATTAAGCTTAGCGAGAGGTGAGTCTAGCTTAAGACTTGAAGCATGCAAAGGAGGCAACACGAGTACTACACCATTAACTTTTACATTTTTATTTTGTCTTTAGCCTTTATTCTATTTTATCCTTTTCTTTAGCATTTCTTAACTATAAACTAAACTAAAAGTAAAGAATTCAGACCTGTGCCTTACTAGCTGTTGCACACGCCCGTGGCCGTGACCGTGGATACAACAGATCGCCGTCTTGACGGCGGAAGAGAGGCGGTAGTGCAGCCGTCGGGGCGAATCAATTTTCCAAATCACGGACTCCAACCACCACACACACGCAATCAAGCCAAACCCACCCGGGCCGCGCGACGCGGCCGCAGGCCCAGACCGGTAATTTCCATTACCGCGTGCGTGTGCAACTCTGAACATGGGTGTGGGAGACGAGCGTCGATGCTCGTACCCAGCGCGCGAGCGTCAACAGTGACTTAAGCACGCGCGCAGAGGTACTGCACAGCCGCAATAAATGTACAGGCTTAAAACCCATTTAGCCCCACCATTTTTCTCTCCCTTACTCGCTTTCCCTACCTCCCATCCCCCTATTCTATCCCCATTATTCGACCTCTCCCCTACTTTTCTTCTCCAATACATTCCCAAAACCCTTGGAGCTACACCAAAGGCGAAGAAGGCTTTAAGGAATCACTGCTAAGTCTCCTAGGAGGAAATGGAGTCTATAAGTGTTCATGCCGGCTGCCTAGTCATTCTGACGAGCAGGCAAGGACATTTGAAACCATTGAATTTTGCTGTTTACTGCTTTGCCTCCAATTTCCTTATCTTTACTTCTTCTACACTTAAATCATTTTATTTTAGCTTTAGTTTTCACAGTTTTTAGGAGTCCTCACAAAATGCCAGGAATCACAATGGAACCCACGCACCACCAACTCACCAGCAGCCTCGCCAAATCACGCCACCTCGCAAACCATCCAGCAACAAGGACTCGACTGTCCAGCTATCTTTTCCTTTTAATTTTATTCTATTTTATTTTTTATTTTTCTTCACTTTAGCTTGCTTTTCTTTATTATTTAATTAGTATAGTTTTAATTATTATATCACAGCTAATCCTCCATGAGCTACCCAATTCTTCTCATCTAAGCGCAGTGACTGCCATAAAGAAATCCACTCACTCCAACTTCACTCTTTCACCTCCAACGCAAGGATTTCATCCATAATCCAGGAGTTTCAATTTCTCTCCATATCTTTGAATTTATACTTAATTGTCTATATATATATATATATATATATATTTCATTGAGGCAATGTACATGTCTTACGTGTGAGGTGAACAACTCAAAAAGGTGCCTAACTTTTTCATTATTCTCAAATTCCCCAAATTAGGTGCCAAACTTTTTGCATTATTCTCAAATCACAGAATTATATCATGTTTCAAGATAAGTTTCTCATATTATAGTAGAATGAAATTCCTTTGATTTATGATTTTATTGATGTGTCTTAGATTAAGTCATTGATAATTGTGCATTTGATAATTAAATTCTGAGATCTTACAGGAAGATCAAGCTGTGATCAGTCTATTTTTCTCGTAAATTACAAAAATTTTTTCTAGGTCATTCTACAGCAAGATTTGATGTACCTTTGAAATTTGAAATTTATGAGGTCAGAGCATGAAAACCTATAATTTTCATGAAGTTTTGGGCCTTATAGAGCATATTCTTTTTCTCTCTTGCTGCACCTTATTGATTATGAGTGTGTCAACATTGGTTTATTTATTTTAGAACTTACATTGATTATACATGTCGAGACCACACTTTTTGGATTTGATATCTGCAGGATGATAAAGGCAATTTAGGATTTAACCCACTTACTCCACTTTCAAAAACCTACCTTCATACTTAACCCTAGTGAACCCCGCTTAATCCTAACAACCCTATTGATTAACTTACCCGCTAATATTAACCTGCAGAGCCCTTTTATTTGTTATCACAATCCCTTTTTAACTACCCTTATATAGTAGATTTGATTTGATTAGTTTGCTCTAACTATAGTTTTATTTGAAGAATTTTATCCTTTATTATTCATGTACTTATGAAAATAAAAAAATAAAAAAAATCGAAGTATATTCATTATTAGTTTTGGTGATTAAAATGAGCTTATACGCTTGAATATTGGAAGAAGAAGCTTCTTTTGCTTTGATGTATCAACCCTCTTTGGTAATACGTTAGCGGTTAAAATAATTTCTGCGATATCTGAGCAAACCAAGGTACCTCAGCGTCGGATATTGCGAAAAGTTGTTCTTCAGACTTGAATGCATTAATCTCACTTTCATCAAGTGTTCTTAAGATGTAGATTTTCAAGTCTAGAAAGATGGTCTGCTTTGCCAGTTTCACTCGCTTTCTTGTCCTAAATTTCCAAGTCAAATTCTCAGTAAAAAGTAAAATCCATCTTATGAGTCTAGGTTTTGCATCGACGAAAGTAGAAAAGATAGCGAGAATTTGAATGGTCGATGTAAGCAGCGACATTTAATTTTAGATAATACTAAAATATTGTCTAAATTTATCAAATGCAAAACCACTTGCTAGTAATTCTTACTCGTGGTGGTGTAAATTCTCTAGTCACGATCGTCGGTGTCTGTCTCCTAAGAAGCGTAATAGATCGGTTGGAAGTATGCTTGTCTCTTCGCTGACCCAAAGCGCACTTCATCGCAAAATCACTACGCATCACACATTAGTTCAAAGGGTAAATTCCAATCGAGTACAATAATACTGGAGGCATTTATTAATTTAGTCTTTAGAGTATTAAATGCATCTAAATATTCCTCATCAAAATTTGAAGGTACATCTTTTCTAGTAATTCGTCAAAGGCTTGGCTATTTTAGAAAAATCCTTAATAAATCTTCTATAGAAATCGGCATGTCCCTAAAAACTTCTAATAGCCTTAACCGAATCGCCCAGGAGTGTAATTTTTCTGTAGTTTCAATTTTTGCTTTGTCAACTCTCAACTCACTTTACTAGAAATTTTGTGACCCTAACACAATCCCTTCCCTCGAACCATGAAGTGACACTTT
Source organism: Gossypium sturtianum (assembly GCA_025698515.1). Lineage (NCBI taxonomy): Eukaryota > Viridiplantae > Streptophyta > Magnoliopsida > Malvales > Malvaceae > Gossypium > Gossypium sturtianum. The sequence goes on along the minus strand of JAOWAD010000064.1, from coordinate 149,330 downwards.
TCCTAATTAAGCCTGAGGTTCGTTTCACTCACATCCTACATTAAAACTTCGCTTTAAATTTTTAAAACAAGGTGGAATGAATTCACAAGAATAATAAAAGTGTCATCCATAAATACCTACATAATATCTTCCATAAGTTTGTCAAAGATGGCAGTATACAAATAATTGAAAAGTAGCGGTGAGTGTTACATAAAACCAAAAGAGCATTCTTCGATAAACAAACGTGCCGAGAGTGGACATGTGAATGCTGTCTTTTCTTGATCTTCGTAAGGTTATGGGAGTTTGGAAGCCGCGGAGGAAGTCCGTCTTCAGGAAGCGATGAGTACATACTGCGAATAATCTTTCTAGCATCCGATCGATGAAAATTAAAGGAAAGTAGTCTTTTCTTGTGGCATTATTCGAGCCTTCCTATGTCGATGCAAACTTCTCGAACCTCGGGTGGATCGTTCTTGTTGGAATTAATTCATTCTTTTAGATTAGCTATAATGGAGTCATGCCTTCTTTTCTTTTGGAGTAACACATGCATGTGACTTAATTTCCAAGAACTATCAAATACAGGATAAACAATTTTAAGATCTCAGAAGTTTGAATTACTCCTCGGTTTTTTGACAACTTCGCTTACGTATTGGGATTTAGTGCGTCTTTGAGGTTGCACACATGGTTTATGTTCATCTTCCAGTAAGATTTTATAGATTTACCAAAGCTTGATGGAGTTTATCCCTTTAATGTGGTAGATTTTCCAGTGCTAAGTGGCTCTTTTTATGCTCGCTGTAACACTGTAGTAACTCTTCTTTCTCATTAGCCCTCTAGGTCTCAAGAAATAATTATTTCCAGAGTGTAAATTTGCTCCCAAGGAATGATTACTTTAAGTGGCATGTTACATTAAGCCCATTTTTGAATTCCAATTTGGGGGGTTCAATAACAGAGGGCCTTTGTTTAGATTCATCTTTTATTTCCAATGCCTATTATACTCTTTTTTATCTTAGGAGGAACTATTAAGATTTATTTAGATTTTTGTTTCACTCCGTCTCATTGGCATCATCATTCACCTCCTTGCCTTGAACAAGACCACGGGTTCAATGTGTCTTTATGTATTATTTCCCTAAGAGTATCTTGAATAAAATGATCAATAGAGTCAATAAAATACTTACTGAGGAATCATCTTTCTCTTTAGAGCATTGCATAGCATCATAGATTTTAAAGATAATCTCCCTATCACTCCACCCTAAGCGCAAGAAGCTTACCATTACTACATCAATATTAGCCTCTAGCAAGGGCTGGCCAAAATGGGCGCCCTAAAATTAAAGGTACTTCAACATCTTCATCCATGTCGGGCACAACAAAGTCAATAGGGGAATACCAGGAATTTATCAACTTTAACTAAAACGTTTTCACAGTTCTCTAGGAATATTTAATGTATCTATCTGGCCTAGTTGGATACTCATCCCAGTTGGGTTTTAATATCCCACATCGAGGTGCTTCGAACATTTTATAAGGCATTAAATTAACATCGCACCTAAGTCACTATCACCTTTCAATATTTAAACTACCACCAAAACAAGGAATAGTAAAACTTCCCGGATCTTTAATTGGTTATAACTTTATACGGAGAATAGTCTTGAGCATTCTCGTTAGTGCTCTACTTACTGATGCTTCTTCAAGCTTCCTTTATTCAATTTGAGCTCCTTTAGAAATTTTGCGCATGTAGGCATCTCCGCTTAAATAAGCTTCTACAAAAGGTAAAATTAATATGTAATTGTTTAAAGAGGTTCAAGAAACTTACCAAATTGTGCGCCCATGCGCTCTTTTCTTCAACTGTAGCCGGATATGGAATTGGTGGTTCTTTAAATGTATTGCTGTTACATTCTCGCATTTTTTCTTTTCTTTGCAAATTTCTTTTTGGCATCTTTCTTCCCGCTTTCAACCAACTCCTTTACATTCCTTAGTGTCTTGCTTTCATACTCTTTTGAATTAGGTGAATTACTCCTCGTTGCTTTCGGTTAACTTGATTAGTCATCCAAATTTATTTCTAATCCTTTGAAGTGATTCTTGTTAGAAGTTTTCAACGCCAAGCTTGGTATTCTCTGAATTGAGTTCGATGTCGAGATGAACTTTTCCAAAGATCTCCTCAAGGTTCCTGCTTTCAAAGTGGGTAGTATCGTTGTTGAAAGCCCTGGAGGGGGTTGTTGTCTTTGATTTCCCTTGATTTCCTCCAGCCTTCCCATGAAAATCGGGATGATTCCTCCAACCTCGCATTGTACGCATTACTTTAAGTGCGATTATTTCGAGGTTGATGATTGTCACCCATATAGTGAAATGGCTCGTTTTCAACGCTTGTAAGGCCGGTACTTTGTATTGCTCATCCTCCATCGCATCGCATCGGATGTACCACGCAGGAAACACAAACCATCAATTTTCTTACTTAAGAGTTCTACCTGATTTGATATAATGGTTACATTGCGTTGGGGTTGAAAACATCGCAGGCGACTTTGTTGGCTTTGTTCTCATAACTTGCCATCGATGGCAATTATTCTGACATCTCTTCAATGAATTCATACCAGCGTACTTCGAGTGTTTTATTGTTTAGCAGTCTTATCGATGCGGTTATCAATCATTGCACAGACAGAGGGTTCACACCGTTATAGAAGGTTTGACACTAGCTACAATGGTAACCCCATGATGAGGCACCTTTCTCAATGGAAATCCTTGTATCTCTCCCATGCATCGTAAAGTGTCTCTAAATCCATCCTGTACAAAAAGAGATATCATTCTCAACTTAGCACGTTTTGGCTCACTTGAAATATTTTAAACAAAAATTTTCATTATTTTCCCATGTGGTGATTGATCCTCGTGGAAGAGAATTCAACAATTCCTTTGGCTTGGCTTTATTCCTTAAAGAAAAGGAAATGCTTAGAAGAGTCGAATGGCATCATCGTAAAGCGCCATTAATTTTAAACGATCGCATAATCTCCAAAAAGTTTCATATTGTGTATTTAGTGATCCTCATCCTGCAAAACCATCAAACTGAATAAATTAAGTTGAATCATCTCAGATAGTGTTAGGTTTCAGCTTCAAAATTATTTGCAGCGACAAAGTGCAGTTCAACAACACTTGATTCAAATCTGGTAATTAGGTTTTAGCATAATCATACATAGTGTCTGAGGTGGAGGATTTTCTGGTGAACTATGCGAGGAAGTGGATTGTTCTGATCAGCCATCTCTTCTATGTTAGTATAAATCCCTCTTGCTCTTCTTGTGTGTGTATTGTGAAGCTTCGCCTAATTTCTCTTCGCTTCTACTATGAATGGTTCCTTCTATATCACTATCATAAAGTAGAGGTCCTGCCTGGTTTCTTACAGCTACAAACTAGAATACCCACTTGCAAGAAGTGAAAGAGACAAATTAGCAAAGTAGAAATAAAATAAAAATTAATTGAAAAAATAAAAATGGCTAAAGTAATAAAAATCCAAGTGTTCCTAATATCATAGTCCCAGACAACGCGCTAAAACTTGATCGTTGCTCTAAACTAACTATGACAACGAATAAAGGCAAGCTCCACCTATCGTTCTAGTATGGCAGCTATGGCAGGACCAGGAATATCGTGTCCTCTGGTGACCAAGAGTACTGTAGGTTACTATCCCTTTTATTATTTAGCTCTAAGTATTAAGGGGGAATTGTTGTTTAATTAACTAATTACTAAAACTAAGGATGCTAAGACAAAGAGAAGTGAATTGGGAAAATACTTTCGAGAAAAAATAGCAGGTGATTAAGATAATAATCAGGAAGAATCTACCTAGACTTCACTTGCTATTTAACTCTGAACCGTATTTGATTTATTCACTTGACTTGATCTCAGAGGATTCCTAATTTATATTAATACCTCTTTTCCGAGGTTACATAACGTCATCAACCACTAGGTTGATTAACTAACTCCAGATCTCTTTCTAATTAAACCTCAGTGTTACATTAACTCTCGATTTATGGACTCTCAGCTTAAGTTTGACCCTAATCCACAGATTTTACACTATCCTATCTCTAGGAAGTTGTGATCAACTCCCATTAACTATGCTAGATCTACTCTTAAACAGAACTTTTGCTCCACTGTTGCTCACGCACATCAATACTTGAATCAATATCCTGAAATATTAAAACAAGAATTAAGAACACATAATTAAGAACAAATCAAGTGCATTTATCATATAGACTGAAAAACAATAAGATCCAACTTAGGTTTCATCCCCTCAGTATTCGAGGGGCCTTAGTTCATGAATAATAAAGAATACATCTCGTAAGAAAGTAAATAACAAAACATGCTTAGAAAACCCACAAAACCCCTCAAGAAATTGAAGGGAAGATCTTCCGTCACGAGTGTGATTCCTGGCCTGAGATGAATCAACCGCTTTGGAGTAATCCCACAGAGTTCAGCCCTCTCGCTTCCTTAAATGGTGACACCCTAACCCATATTCCATCACCGGATTAGTGATTACTGAGCATCACTAAACTAAATACCGAAGCCAAAGCACTCCATCCGGAACTATCTTCAATAAATTCATACCATTTCATACTATCACGAATAAACATGTAAATCTCATCTAAACTTAATACATCAACGTAAGCATATTACAATTCACATGTAGTCATTTAAAAGCAATACATAGATTAGGTATATAGTACTTAAACATTTATTACATTTCTATTTTCAACCATACCTTCAAGCATATAATCGTTATTAAACATATGATACACTTCTAATCATGAATACTCCCATTTCAATATCACATATGAAAATACCATTTACTTACCTACCTATCTCATACAATGGAATATACCAGATCACATTCGCAATGATCATTTCATATGCATAACATATAGTCATAGGTATATCTTAGCTAGACATTACATTCAGAATTATCCATTCATTTCTCTTCATGGCTGAACACTCATGTGAACATCCAAAGAATATTTAAAGTTTCCTAACTAAATAAATGTAATGGCCTAATGTTTAAAGTTAATTAGTTTACATTAAATCACCAATGAATTGATTTCACTCATAGCTTAATATGAGATAATTTCTAAACTAAACCTATAAGTCATTCAACAAATATTCATTTGCGTTGTATAAAATTAATACATGCCATACATGATTTCACGAATATGCACCTATCAAAATGAACTTATAACATAGTTGAATATACACATACATAAGCAACATCTCAAGTATAGTTAAAGTAACTTCAAACTAGCAAGAAAGAAAGCCATATTCGCATGGCCCTTTATATAATATATATACAAATTATCAAAAAGGAGTACTTAGTCCTATAAATGCCATAGACCTTAGGTTCAAATACAAAAGATACCAAATTTGATGATAATGTGATTGACTTCCAAGATGATCCTTTGAGCTCGAGCTTCCACCTTAAAATCTAAGGAACAAAAGCAACAACACCCAAGTAAGGCTTATTATAGCTTAGTAAGTTTTAAACAATCTATCATATAATATCGATGATACTTAAATTAAAATAATCCAAAATGGTAAACATAAATTTATCAATTACTCATTGTAAAATGCATCTGTTAGATCACCTATTAACTCTCAACATTGGTTTTGAACACAAATGTAATACACTTCTTATCATCACTCATTTCATCTACTAAAATTCAAGCCAAGTAACACAAAGTCATAATATGCTTATCTCACATAAGCCCAGAATCATCCAAATGAGCTTAAGCAACATTTCATTACTCACTTAGTAAATATATCTCATACCAACTCAAGCATTAAAAATTATAATTAAAAACAAATATAACATTCCATTCGTCAGACTTTATATATATATATATATATATTTAAGATTTGAATAATAGAATTTCATGTGAACCAACTTTACCAATTTCAACCTTTGATATTAAAGTTGATCGCATTACTTAGTGCCCCTCCGCTCGCTTTCGCATAATTTAGTGCCTGACATCTTATTCGTGACACTTAATGCATATCGACCAATTTCTACTGCTTAGTGCTTCAGATTTTTATGAATCGCACACTTTAGTGCTTTACAACCGTATCGCACACAAAGGTTCGGTGTATAAGTTTGCACATTTAGTGCCTCGGACAACCACATCGTACTACACAAAGGTTTCTGTATAGTTCACACACATAGTACTCGCATTAACCGATATCGCACACACAATGTTCTTCTGTATAAGTTCGCACACATAGTGCTACCAATCCCGTGTTTCCTCACAGAAGTACACATATGTTCTAATCTTTATTCATATATACACATATTATTAATTAGGATTAACTATATATTATCATTTATTCATATATATATATACATCATATCTGGCTCACACTTATATATATATTTAAATACATTTTCATCATCTTCAAATAATCACCTTTCTTATCATCTTTGTCTAAAACCATCTTGTATTGCATAAAAACATATTCAACAACTCATCTAAATCAAATATTACATTCATGCTACTTCGCATGGCTAACGATCTTCACATTCGGCATTATGACAATTAACTTGCTTAAAAATCCTTTAACATATGTGTATAGTACAAAATAAAATTCAAATCAATCCAATTATTTAAAACTTACCTCTAAATTGACGCAATTAAAGCTTCTGTTTGTCATTAACTTTGCTTTTTCCGATCCAATCCCGCTTCCTTTTTGTTCTTTATCTAATTAAGTTCAAATTAAACTCATTTAAATACATTTCCATTCAATTTAATCCATAAATACTTAATTGTGCAAATTACTATTTTACCAACATTTACAATGTTTACAATTTAGTCCTTATAGCTCAAAATACAAAATATCAAGAATTTAACCATTACCTTCCACATGGGCCAATATTCATAGCCCCTCTATCAACCTCATTTCTTCCATTTATCTTGCTATTTAGTCCTTTCAAGAATTTTCTTTTATAAATTCATCCTTATACTTAAACTCCATAAAAATTCTAAAGAAAATCCTATTAATCTAGCATGCTTATATCCTATTCTATCATTAACCACACAAACACCAAATTTCCATCCATGGCAACACTCGACTTATACAACCAAATCAAGAATTCAGGTATGGGCTAGCTAAATTACATGGCAACAACCTCAAAAATGTTAAAATTAACAAAAACTAAGTTCAATCACTCACTTTATTTGAACATGCAAATGATTTAATGATAGTTGAGAGCTTAAACTCCTCTCTTTCTTCTTTATTTTCAAGATGAGGGAAGAAGATGATGATATTTTTCCTTTGTTTCTTTTTCTTTATTTTAATGTTATCATCTTATTATAATATTATTTCATAACATATTATTTATTATATAATATAATTAAACACTCCTCACTACATTTTTAAAGTCAATGTCGCTCCACTATCTTTCCAAAAAGGTAAATTGCATGAACCTAAATCCTCATGCAAAAGAAAATAATTTAATTCAATCACTCTATTTAATAATTGACTACTTTTATTACTTATGGTATTTAATCCTCTTATCTAAAATTAAGCATTCAAATGATTTAATTAACCTACCATATTTTAGGACATGCTCAAACACATAACATAGATATCAAATTAAATATAAAAATATTTATCTAACCTCGATTCGTGGTCCCTAAACCACCGTTTGATTAGGATAAATTGAGTACATTACAACTTCTCCCCTTAAGGGATTTTCGCCTCTAAAATCTTACCGTTGAATAATTGTGGTAGCGCTCTTTATAGAATCTTCAAGTTCCCACGCTGTTTCCTCAACCCGCTCTTGTGCCACATAACTTAACCAATGGGATTTTTCTTATTTACCTTTTACTTCACGAGCTAAGATGTGAACCGCCTTTCTTCCTCGTAAAGTCAAGTCGGGTTGAATTTCAATCTCACCGCCAATGAATCACATGAGAAGGATCGGACGCGGATCGTCAAGCATCGATACATGAAAAAATTGTGAATCTTGTTTTAGCTCGATGGCAACATGAGTCCAGATAACCGCCCAATATGTTCAATAACTTCATACGCCCAATAAATCGCGGACTCACTTTCCTCTTTATGACCAAATCTCGCTTTCTTTTTCCACTCGGTGAGACTTCAAAAACACTCGATTACCCACCGAATTCTATATCTTATACGCGCCAAGTCCGCATACGACTTCTGACGATCTGGGCTGCTTTCAACCTCTCGAATTACTTTTACTTTCCGCCGCTCCTCGATTAAATCAACCCTGTATCTTGCCTTCATTTCACTTTCTGGCCCAATATAAAAATGTAATGACATTTTCGATCGTGACAATGCTTCATAGGGTGCCATTTAATACTTGATTGAAAGTCGTTGTTGTATGCAAATTCAATCAAAGGTAGGTATCATTCCACGCATCTTCAAACTCAAGAACGCAACATCTCAACATGTCCTCGAGTATTTGAATAACACGCCTCTGGATTGACCATCCGATCGGTGGTGAAAAGTCAGATCTCGAAATGTAACTTGGTACCTAAAGCATCCTGAGCGCTTTTCCAAAACCGCGATGTGAACCTCGAATCTCTATCCGGAATAATAGAAATAGGTACTCGCGTAATCGACGATCTGCGATATACGACAACCTCAGCTAACTTATCAAGTGAAAATCCGCATATACCGGAAATAAAATGGGGCGATTTCGTCAATCTATCAACAATAATCCAGATTGAACCTTTCTTACTGACGCCAACGATAAACTCGATACGTAAATCCATCGCGATTCGATCCCACTTCCACCAAAAACCATAATTGGTTGGAGTAGTCCCGATGGCACTCCGCATGCTCGGCTTTCACTTTTGACATACCACTTCAAGCACTGAACATAGTCCGAATGTCTCGTTTGCATACCATGCCACCAGTAATGCTGCCTCGGGCTGTTATACATTTCAGGCTATACCCGGATGAATTGACAATATACTATTATGAGCTTTTGTCACAAATCATTCGAATCAATTCAGGTTCTTAGGCACACATATCCGATTCTTAAACCGTGAGGACATCCTTCAAAGATCTATCCGAAAATCGACTTGCATTAATGAGCCGACTCGACTCCTTTTTACTTTTAAATCATCATCAAAACCTCTCTGAAGCTTCACTTAATCATGTGATACAAATGGTGGTCTCGCCAGCTTCACCGCAATCGATCACACCATCACTCCAGCCATAGCTATATCCGCATTCATTAGCGCTGTGAGCAAATAGTGACTTTCGCTTTAAGTGCATCGCGGCAACTACATTAGCCTTTCCCGTGATAATCAATCACAAGCTCGTAGTCTTTCAACGCTTCTAACTACATCGTCCATTCGCCTCAAATTCGCATCCTTCGAGTCATTAAATACTTTAGACTCTGATCCGAGATAGACGTGGCATTTCTCACTAGGACAGATAGTGACGCCATATTTTTAAAGCAAAAACTATAGCAACAATTCAAGGTCATAAGGTCGATGAATTCCTCGTCATGGTTTCAATCATTTAAGCGTAGGCTGCGCAACTTTACTCCCTCTCTAAGATCAAAACACAACTCCACCGATTTAAGGATGTATCACTAAAACAATGACTAACTTACCCGGACTGGCTACCAACAAGCACCGAGCTTCTAATAAGGTCTTCAGCTGATCAAAACTCTTCTAACACCTTTCTGACTATCTTCGAATTTAACGTCTTTCTCAGAATAGCTATTACCCGGTGATGCTACTGCATACAAACTTTCACGGCCGCCTATAATATCCTGGTAAGTCCTAGAGTGTTACACAACCTCGAAACATTCCGCCGAGGTTTCCAATCCAAAGATAGTTTAGATTTGCCTCGTCAACTCAATAATTCGATGCTGTAAAATGATAGTTCATAAGCTAACTTTATTCAACTAAAATCACATTTAGTTTAAATTTACATGCACAACCGCTATCACGCAGAATCACTGTAATACCACCTCAAATGCTCTGCAGATGCCTGGGCCAACACGTGAATGGGGATCAAACAGGTCATCTATGAATACCACTACAAACTCATCTAGATATCATTTAATAATTCATTCATCGATCCATAAAAATACAGAGCATTAGTGAGTCCAAATCGCATCACCAAGAACCTCATAATGACCGTATCTCGCCCTAAAAGCGCTTTGGTATATCCGGAACCCTAACTCAAGAACCGGAGCACTTCTAACTTTCGTGATCACTTTTTGAGAACACTGTGAGGCTCCTTTAAGTTGATTTCCAATAAATCATCAATGCAACGCAACGGAGATTGCCTTACTTCGCATTACCTTATCGGGAGCTGTCTATAATCGGCGGCTGATATCTGCTTAGTGTCATTTCGCATGAACAGAATCATGCACTCTTAGGGAGCTAAAACTACTCTGGCAAATCTCTGATCCACAATTTCTGCAACCACTTCTTCAACTCTTTTTAATCGCACTGCACATTCCATAATGAGCTATCAAACTTCGGGCAATCCTCTGCACTAGCTCAATACCAAACTCTACTACTCACAAACTGGTGGTAATCCCGGTAATTCCTTCTAAAACATGACCCTGATACTCTACCAACAACCTAAGATGCATTCAATCTTCTTTTCTTGCTACTCTCACTAATCATACACGCAAGATAAGCTTCTCGCACCTTTCAAACATCATCGCTGAGCTAACATCGAAGATATCACACAGTAGCCCACCCAAATTCGTAGATCTAACTCGAATTATCTCGTTATTCTGGAACTTTCAAATCAATAGTCTTTCTTCTCAGAATTCATCAATGCTGAACATACATAGCAGTTAATCAATCCATACCAAGGATAATATCGTAACTCGCCAAATGGCAACAACATCAAATCGCCACGTAAAACATGAGTCTCGAATCAGTTAAAGGGCAATTCTGGTAATAATTTATCAACTATGGGCCAATATCGCACCTGCGGGTTTTAAACTCTAATTACAAACCCGGGAGACTCAATTGCGTGCAGTAGTCTTATTTGATACTAATGTTTCGCTACACACACGTAATGAGTTGAACCGATCACACCGTCGCAGCGCTTACATTAGTGATCAAAAGATATGGAAAATACCGGTAGCGACGCCCTATACTTAAGCTTCCTCTCAGCAACTGATGGCATGCTTCCAGCTTCTGTACGCCGGCCTCAATCGAATAGCCAGCATCTCAAGTCCCCTCTGAAAGAGCACCACTCCTACCTCCAATACGCACAGATGGTCTACCTTCTAGCCGAAAAGCCGTCGGTCTAGCACTCGAAAGAACAATTTTTCAGCTGGCCCTGGCAATCTCAATGAAATGATCTCTACGAACCACACACTTATAACAAGTGCGATTAATAGATTTACTCCAACACTCACTAAATGTCAGTCGCCGATCGCCTACACTGACTGTTTGCTCGGACGAAAGCATCACGCAACACTAGTAACCAATATAGCCCGGTAACTCCACCGGGTGGTCGCTCGTGATGTAAATCCTCGATGTTAGTTCGACCGTGGCCACCATCATTCTTTGAACTTCGTTCTGCCATTTGGAGAAAATGCATCATAGATCTCTTTCTAAGTCTTAAGCCTCAAACTCGACTTTTCGCTTTTCCTTTCCTCAGCTCTCTTCACTCATTACAGCCTCGCTCAAATCACAGATATTACTACGAACTCGCTGATTCAAGGGATGCCAACCGTAAGTTTTATGTCTTCGCTTAAACGATCTTCGAATTTCCAAGACATAGCGTACCTTCGCATGAACACACATTCACGCAGCGTGCAGCGACTAAGTCTCACAACCTTGGCGCCAGAGTTCTGATACTTCGGCTATACGAATTCTACTTGGAGCTCAGAAATTCTTTTACGCGTGTAGAGCTCAAGCAAGCACTCCACTTATGCATTTAGTTACTTACCTGGCCCCAAAGAAGTCCTGTGTACCTCTCCTTCTGAACAATCGGAGCATAAAAGAGCACTCCACCAATAGTAGCTAATCCCCACACAATGATAAGTGGCACTTCGTGCACTCCACGTACTGTGCAATTTATACCATCAAAGATTAATTTAATAGTATTATCGCAGCCAAAATTCACTTCGCCATATCATCATCGCTCTTCTGGCCTAACCTTTGAAGCTCCGCGTTTTCTAATGCGCATCAACCCGAGTTTGCTCGCTTCCCCTCTAACTTATAACTGGGTACCACCTGCAGACTACAGTGGGGTGTGTTCGTGATCTCAGAGGTTGCTGACAAGCCTATTGGTTTCTTGTATATAATCGAACGAACCAATCATTCATCATGCTATGAAGGTTTGTTTAGCTCTCTGTGATTACACGCATTTGTCTAGATTCCTCCGTCGCAGCCCCTTGGCGCGAGCACAGCGCCATCAGCTTGATATCACTACCTAGCTCTCGCCGGATCGTGGATCTAGGATCTAACACTATATAAAAGAAACGAACACATTTCACCGCCGGTTAGTCATCACATTATCACATCACAAAATATGGTACGTATAGCTTAGGACTCATACGCGCCACGTTAGTCCGAGACCCGGTCAAACCGTATTCGGGATAATTAATCAACGTGATACACTTCTAACCCATATCCGCCACCTGATTAGGGGTTACAGCATCTACTAAATCCAAAATACCGTGCCAAAGCACTCTATCCGAATTCATCTCTAATAAATTCATACCATTTCATACTATCAATAATAAATACGTAAACTTTAGCCCAAAGTAACACACATCAACGGTATATTATAATTCACATAGTCATTTAAAGGCAATGGTCAATAGGTATATATAAGACTTAAAACATTTATTACATTTCTATTTTCAACTATACTTTCAAGCATAGCATCAAGTATTAAAAACATATGATACACTTCTAGTCAGCGAATACTCCCATTTTCAATATCACATATGAAAATAGCTCATTTTACTCTACCTACTCATTCACAATGGAACATACTGCATCACATCTCAAGAATGATCATTTCATATGCATAACATATGAAGGAGAGGCATATCTTAGCTGTGGGATATCACATCTGGGTGAATTATCCATTCATTTCTCTCTCATGGCCGAACACTCCATGTGAACATCCAAAAAGAATATTTAAAAGCTTCCTAAACTAAATAAATGTAATGTACGAACGTTTAAAGCTAATTAGTTTTACATTAAATCACCAATGAATCGATTTTCACCCATAGCTTAATACGAGATGTTCTCTAAATTCAAACCTATAAGTCATTCAACAAAATATTCATTCTCTCATATTGTATAAAACATGCCATGTTAATATGATTACCTACCATGTACTCATCAAAATGGAACTTATAACATAGTTGGAATATATTAAGGCCACATAAAGTTAAATATCTCAAAGTATAGTTAAGTAACTCAAACTAGCAAGAAAGAAAGCCATATTCTGCATGGGTCCTTTATATAATATATACAAATTATCAAAAAGGAGTAATTTAGCCTTATGGCACATAATATTTCTTAGGTTCAAAATACACAAAAAGATACCAAATTTGATGATAATGTGATTGACTTCAAGCATGAGATCCTCGAGCTCCTAGCTTCCACCTTAAAAAATCTACGGAACAAAAGCAATAACACCTACAAGTTAGTATTATGCTAGTAAGTTTTAAAAAATCTTATCATATAATATAAATATTATTCAAATCAATATAATCCAAAAAAATGGTAAACACACTTTATCATTACTCATTGTAAAATACATCATGGTATCACCTATTAACTCCTCACATTTGGTTTCAATACATACGTAATACACTTCTATCATCACTCATTTTCATCTACTAAAATTCTGCTGCTAATAATAAAGTCATAATATGCTATCTCACATAATCGAATCATCCAAATGAGCTACAACATCATTATTTCAGTAAATATATCTCATACCAAATCAAGCATTAAAATTATAATTAAAAACGCAATACAATATCTCCATTCAAGTCGCGACTTACAGCATATATATATATATTTAAGATTTGAATAATAAAATTTCATAGAACCAACTTTACCAATTTCAACCTTTTGATATTAAAGCTGATCGCACACTTAGTGCCCTGGACATCTTATTCGCAAGACACTTAGTGCATATCGATCGATTTCGGCACACTTAGTGCTCGTACATTTTATGAATCGCACACTTGAAGTGCTTACAACCGATATCGCACACACAAAGGCTTCCTGTATAAGTTCACACATTTAGTGCTCGCACAACCGATATCGCACACACAAAGGTTTCTGTGTATGTTCGCACAACATAGTGCCTCCAGGAAACTGATATCGCATTAATACAAGCAGCTAGTGTATAAGTTCGCACACATAGTTCCACCAATCCCATGTTTCTCACAAAGAAGTACACATATGTTCTAATTTTTATTCATATATACACATATTATTAATTAGGATTAACCATATACATCATTTATTCACATATATATATACATCACATTCGACTCATTACACTTATATATATATTTAACACATATTCATCATCTTCAAATAATCACCTTTCTTATCATCTTGCACTAAACCATCTTGTATTGCATAAAAACATATTCAACAACTCATCTAAATCAAGTATTACATTCGGCTACTTCATGTTAAATTCATCTTCACATTCGGTGATTATGACAATTAACTTGCTTTAAAATCCTTTAACATATGCAGATAGTACAAAATAAAATTCAAATCAATCCAACTGCTTAAAACTTACCTCGGTAAATCGACGACTTAGTTGCTTCCTTGCCATTATCTGCTTAACTTCTTGCTTTCCCTGATCCAATCTCGTTTCTTTTTGTTCTTGATCTAATTAAGTTCAAATTAAACTATTTAAATACATTTCCATTCAATTTAATCCATAAATACTTAATTGTAAATTCATTATTTTACTCCCAACATTTACAATGTTTACAATTTAGTCCTTTTATAGCTCAAAAATACAAAATATCAAGAATTTAACTACACCTATTAAGGTCGTAATATTCATAGCCTGCCTATCAACTCTTTTTCTTCCATTTATCTTGCTATTTAGTCCTTTTTAAGAATTTTCTTTTATAAATTCATCCTTATACTAAACTCCATCAAAAATTCTAAAGAAAATCTTATTAATCTAGCATGCTTATATCCTATTATATCATTAACTACACAAACACCAAATTTCCATCCATGGAAGCACTGAACTATACAACCGAATCAAGAATTCGGCATGGGCTAGCTAAATTACATGGCAACAACCTCAAAATGTTAAAATTAATAAAACTAAGTTCAATCACTCACCTTATTTGAATACATGCAAATGCCGAATGGTTGAGAGCTTAAACTCTCTCTCTTCTTTTATTTTATTTGGTGATGAGGGAAGAAGATGATGATATTTTTCCTTTTGTTTTTCTTTATTTTAATGTTATCATCTTATTATAATATTATTTCATAACATATTATTTATTATATAATATAATTAAACACTCCCACTGCATTTTTAAAGTCAATGCCATTCCACTATCTTTCCAAAAGGTAAATTTGCAACCTAAATCCTCATGCAAAAGAAAACAATTTAATTCAATCACTCGTATTTAATAATTATTCACTTTACTACTTATGCTATTTAATCCCTTATCTAAAAATTAAGCATTCAAACAGACGAATTAATCCTACCATATTTTGTGGACATGCTCAAACACATAACATAGATATCAAATTAAATATAAAATATTTATCTAACCCATTCGTGGGTCCCAAAACCACCGCTCCGATTAGGGCTAAATTGGGTCACACTTTATGCCCGACAAAAGACACTTTTTAGGTTATACTTAGGTGTTTATATAGGCTTGCACGTCTTTCTGGCCCATAAGTATCCTATTCCGAATGAAACTCATCTTGGCTATAGCAGGACACGCCTGCAGACACACCCGTGGCGGACTCTCTTGGCCGTGGTCAACTTCGCTTGCCACACACGCCGCGTGTGATCCGCGTGTACGATGTTCTAGGCCGTGTCTCGTTGAAACATAAATGCACTACCAAGCAGTGATAGTTCGAAAGCCGCAAGGAGTCTCTAAGGTAAGCCCATTTTGCCCTTTTTGCCCTTGCTTGTTCCTTTCGATTCCCTAAGCTCTCCTCCACGAGTATAAAACATGAAATTAAGAGATTAAAAGCATCGAATTCAATCAAAATTCATCCAAAAGTAAGCTAAATGTGGATCAAAATATGTATATATTACTATTATCAAATACACTTCATGCACTCGTGTGCAAAGACAACTCATCGAATACCCTAATGGTATTTTCTAGCCGCACTTTGCCTCTTTTTAGGTCATCATCTATATTCGCTTCCAAATTCCTCAGCCCTTGCTTTCGTGTTCTATCTACCGGAGGGTTTTTCCTTCTAATCATTTCCACTACTTGAGGAGTTGTAGGGGTGTCTGGGAATTGAGGGGGTGGAGAGGTGGAGCATTCGAGTTTATGCGAACAAACTCCGAATACCATACATTCATCATATGGAGGAAGGCTTCTCTAGCCCTCCGCCGACTCACTGTCACACTGCCCACTTTCGACTAGCGCGGTCCCTTCTACGAGCCGCGCATTACTCGATATCATCCGCCATCGCCTGGCGTCAGGGATCCATTTACTATATAAAAACACATTTTAATTTGTCGTAGAGTCATCACACTATCATAATTCATATATGGCATGTATAGCTAGACTCCCACACACGCTTAGGTTAGTCCGAGAATCGACTAAACCATAGCTCTAATACCACTAAATGTAACACCTCTACCCGTGTTTGACGCCGGGTGAACAGGTACATGCTACCTAACCCTGACACATACTAACATATATTTCCTAAGTTATAAAATTTTGTTCAAATTTAAAACTTTTCAATCTTCATCTTAAAGTCTCTTGATATGAGCCTTCGAGGCCCAAATCATACTTTTTAGAAATGGTTCGACACTCAAACCAGTACATTAGAAAACTTTGGAATATTTCACTAAAAATGTGGCACACGCTCAGGTGGCAAGGGACACGCCCGTGTGGGCGCACTGTAATCAAACACCCATGTCCCTAGCCGTAGATTTATTTTTCAATTGAACTCAGGGTTTTCACACGCCGCACACGTGCCGTGTCCATGGCCCGTGGTCCTCACATGGCCATGACACGCCCGTGTCTCCACCCGTGGTGTAAAAACCTGACATTTTGCTTCGGACGCCATCAACATCTTAGGTCACACACGGCCAAGGCACACGCCCGCTTGCTAGTGTCGTGGCGAATTTAATTTCGCATTTAAGATGCAGATTTCACACGGCTCGGGCACATGCCCATAACTCTATGGTCGTGTCTTCCACACTCACCAGGTTGAGACACACGGTAGTCTCACCCCGTGGTTACCACTCGGGCATTCTGCTTTGCCAACTTAGGGATCGTGGGACACACGGCCGAACTACACACCCATGGGACAGACTGTGTGTCACACACAACCGTGTGGACAAAAACAAGGCTAGTTACCAAGCCCTTTTGTCACCCTTACTTGCACCAACATAAACCACAATCAATGACTTACACACATCAAGGCTACTACACTCCTTTTCACATGCTAAACTTATCACATACTTTGTCAATCCAATCATGCAATTTACTCAATCATGAAAAGCATCATCATTTGCACATATCAATAACAAGTATTAGCCATCATCCATGGCCTTATACAAAATGAATTCATCTTCAAGACAAGCCAACACATTTGGCCAAATCAATATGACACTTGACAAAAGACCAAGTTCCTATACATGCCATACTCAAAATGATAATTCTAACTATACCAAATGTTTAGATTGACAAAGTGATCGAGCCTCAAGTCCTTTTGATCCTCGAGCTAGCTTGGCGATACTATAAGAAAATGGAAAGGAAAGGGAGTAAGTACAAAGCTTAGTAAGTCGCATGTAAATAATTAACAACAATTACCATACATTATCATACTCATAATATTTTATTAACTTGCACATCGGTCTCAAATGATTAAAGGCATAACTTACTCAATTTCACCCTTACTAATCATACAACATAATTCGAGCTCATTTCTCATGAATTTCATGTAGGTACACAGATCACTTACAACTTGGTCATAACTTTTCTCACTTTTGACACAAGCTCTAAATTACTCGTTGAACCATTGGAATACCAAAGGATACCCGACAAGCCTTGCACAAGAGGGTAAATGCCGATGCCATGTCCTGGACATGATCTTATACTCACTTTATTTTTTATAGGCCGATGCCATGTCCCGCATATGGTTTTACACTAGTCGTCATCTCAATGCCGACGCCATGTTCCAAACATGGTCTTACACCGCTCTCATAATGTGGCCGATGCCATGTCCTAGACATGGTCTTACACTAGCACACATATCAACACCGATGCCATGTCCCAGACATGGTCTTACACTGGCTTTCATAATATGGTCGATGCCATGTCCCAGACATGGTCTTACACTAGCACACATATCAACCAAATGTCATGGCTTGGATATCCAATCTATTCCTAAGGTTAAACCGCATGCATATTCATAACAATCATCAAACATTTTATGCAATATCAATTTTTTAATGCATAATAACATTAGAGTTATATTATTTACGTATAACTTACCTCCTGTATACAAAATATGAGCGATTAATTTGATTTTAGTCCACTAGCTTGGTTTCCTGGCCTAAGTCCGTGACTCCATTTTTCTTGATCTATAATGATAAAATTTACTCATTTAATCACCACATTAATCAAGACATTCCAAAATTCATACTTTGGCAAAATTACTATTTTGCCCCTAAACTTTTACAAAATTATGATTTTACCCTAGGCTCAGAAAACGATTTTCATCAAATTTCCTCATTAACCAAGTCTAGCCTAATCTATTTTAAGCTTATGGAAACTCACAATTCCAATTATTTCACACATTTACTACCTATTTTTCAACCTTTACAAAAAGGACCATTTTAGGTGTTTTCATGGAAACCCTTTCACAAAAGTTGTTTATTTAATGCCAAGATTCATTTCATCCATAAAAATTCAGCAAACAACATTATTGCTCCTATGGAAAAACCCTATACTTTCAACCATATTGCAAAATAGTCCTCTTTAGTTAGATTAAGCTATAGGGGTTCCAAAAGTACAAAAATTATCAAAATGACCATCAAAATCACTTACTTGTGAGGGTTATAAGTTGCTGAAAATTTTCAAGCTTCCATGGCTGTTTTCTTGGGGGAAAATCGGTGGAGAGAAGAAAGAGAAAGATGATGTCTTTTCTTCTCTTTATTTTATTTTTATTTCATCAATTAAGTCACCTAATTCTACCAACTTTGACCAATTTGCATTTTCTTGTCCCCTATGGCCGGCCAACACTCTCTTAGGGACCTAATTGCACATTAAAGACCTCTAATTTAAGGTTCTATAGCTATTTGACACCTTTAACTTGTAAAACAAAACTTTCACACTTTATGCGATTTAGTCCTTTTTCGAAATTAAGCATGCAATCACTAAAATTAATTCACCAAAATTTTCATGCACTCATATAATCATGTTATAACACATAAAATAATATTAAAAAAAATTCTCCAGCCTCGGATTAGTGGTTCCGAAACCACTGTTCCGACTAGCCCCAAAATCTACACATAAAGTGTGGGATGAGAAAGGGATTTCCTCGTTGAAATTAGCCTACAAATTGAGATGACACCCTAAGTTGGATTTTGGTCCAAGATGAAGAGGATATGGAACTTCAAAGGTCCACAAAAGATAAAGAGTTTTCCTTTGGTCAATTTTGTAATAAACCCCTTACAAATGGAGAGAGGTAGGAAACATTTAACAAATGATCTTCAGTGTTCCTTCTGTGCAAAAGGCAGAGAAGATGATGATAATGTGCTATGATCGTGTTGGTATGCCTTTAGTGTATAAACCAGCATTTTATCTCCACTAAAAGTAGCATACCTTTTGGTTTTCTAGAAAATTATTTATTTCGTTGTTGAGATATGATTACAAGTTCAAAGCATGCATTTTGAGTCTAAACTACTACTGGCTTAGCTCAAAATTTTAATTAAGCCTAAAATAAGCATACCTTTTAGTCTTCCAGAAAAGTATTTACTTCGTAGTTGAGATTTAATTACAAGTCAAAGCATGCATTTTGAATCTAAAATACTACACGTTTAACTCAAAATACTATAGGTGGTGGAGTTGGTTACAGCGGACAAGAATACCAATTTCTCATAAACAAATACCAATGGTTTCATTTATTCATTTATAAAAGAAGACGTCTGTAAAACGATTAACCAAATCCATGTATTCCTATTTGTTTACCCTCGTTTATATCATATTTTGGTCTTTTTCTCATGTCGGTCACATTCCTATTATATTATTGAGGTATTTTCTATCATGACTCTTGTGTTCAAAACAATCACATGTTAAAAGGTAGCATATATATATATATATATATATATACCCAATTTTTAGGGCATTTTTATTTTGGTCACATAAATTGAAATTTTTACAATTTGGTCACTCAATTTTAGGGTGCTTTCATTTTAGTCACCCAAGCGTTAAATCTCTGACAGGTTAAGACCACACCGCATCATGTTTATACTTTCATTTTGGTCCCTCAACTTTTGGTTGTTTTCATTTTGGTCACCAAAATTATATATTTTTAAGTATTGATTAGAGTAAAAAAAAATCAAGGATTAAAGTGAAAAGGCGATAGATACTAAAACAATACACAAAAATTATCAAATTGTACTTTTCATCCTATTGCCGAAATTCTAATTTTTTTTTAATATTGAATTTTAAATTTCAAAACATCAAAATATATTTAATAAAATTTTAAAAATCTTTTATCCATTAATAATGTCAACCGATTTGTTACTATAATATTGAAATTAGTTAATTTCGTCTTTTAAAATTTTATTTTATGTTTCTAGATTATCCTTAACAAAATTATATAATTGAAATTAATTAAATTAATTGTTTGTTCTTTGTTTTGGTAAAGAAGTGATGAAAAATTATGAGTTTTGTTTGGAATGGAAGATAAAATTAATAAATTAAATTAATTGGAAGGATTTTTCTTTACTTTTAACTTAGCATAGAAGATTCAACATCATATAATCAAAAGAAATTTGGGTTTCATAGACAACTATTAAAGACATTAATTTTCATTGATAATTTTTTAAAATAATTTCAAAACATCAAAATAAATTAAATAAATGGTTGAATCTTTTTATCCATTGATAATGTCAACCAATTTGCTACTATAATTTTGAATCTTAATATTTAAAAATTTATATTTCAAAACCCAATTTTAGAATTTTCTCGCAATGGGATAAACAAGTACAATTTATGCGTATTATTGTTAGTTTCTACCAGCATTTTCACTTTAATCCTTGATTTTTACTCAAATCAATACTTAAAAAAATATTTTTGGGGGGTGACCAAAATGAAACGACCTAAAAGTTTGGCACAAAAATGAAAGTGCAAATATAATATGGTGTGTATAGTTAACTACCGTTAGAGATTTAACACTTGGGTGACTAAAATGAAAGTGCCCTAAAAATTGGATGACCAACTAGATAATTTACCCTATATATATTGAAGTTGGGTAGAGTAACATATATTTTATTATTATCAATTTAAGAGAAGGCTCTGACAATGGGAGGATGGGTGTAATTAGAGGTGTTCATCGGTTAGGCCCATGCAAGGTATCTAAAATATAAGCTCGGCTCAACCGACCTGAAAAATGGGCTTGCATTTTTCCCCAAGCCTAGCCCAATTTAAGGAAGGTAAACTTAAGCCCTACCGAGCTCGCCCATATTTGATTGATTTTTTTAAATTAGTTCTTATTTAATTTTTTTAAAAAAATTATAATATACTAAATGTACCAAAACAAGACTAAAATAAAAGTTTTCTAACACATTAAAAAATATTTATATTAAAAACACTACCATAAATATAATAAATATTTTATTATATTAAAAACACAAATAAATATAATGAATATTTTATTGTATTAAATGTAATATTTTATAAAATTTATATTTTGGGTTGAGTTATTTAGTTGGTTAAGTTTTTTTAGGTTTTGGGTAATAATTAAATTTAATTGTTATTGGGTTAGTGACTTACTATAAATATATATATAATTATTATTTAACACATATAATTAATATAATTATTTATTATAATATAATATATTCAAGTCGGGTTGGAGTTAGGGTCGAGCCAAAAAATCTTGCCCAAGGCCGACTTATATAAAAAAAACAAGTATTAAATTTTATTCAAGCTCATTTTTCGAATCTCGTATTTTTATCTAAATTTTCTTATTTTTCGAACGGACTTTTAAACCTAAACTAATAACCCAACCCACTAACAAGTCTAGATATGAAAAGCAATGGATGGATTTGGTCCTTTCTAAAACTAAAACTGAATCTGACATATGAATTAAACAAAATAAATTGAATCTACTTTTATCCTCGATTTTATCAATTAATTGACTTAATCATATTTATAAACATTATAGTAATGCGAGGTTAAAAAAAATAGTTACGCTTATGTTACAGATGTATTTTTGGATAAATATTACTTACTAGTTCAAGCATTTATTTACAATTAAGGTAAATTATTCTTTTGTTTCTTATATTTTAATTTTTTTAAAGTTATTTCATACCTTTTACTTAATTTATTTAAAATCAAAATTATATCAAAATTTATGAGGAAAAATGATTATCTCATTATTTTAAGATTTTACTTAATTAAATTAAATTTAAATGTTATTATATTAAAATAAATTAATATTAAATTTTTAAGCATAAAATATTGTTTTAAAATAACACATATTGATAATATTTATCAAATTAAATTTATATTTTTCAAATATAATTAGAGTTAATTACATTCATTGATTAAAGTAGAGTAAATATAAATACAAAATTAAAACAATTGAATATTAACAATTTTGACATTAAAATAAATTAATGTAACAATATAAAAAAACAAATATCCTATAAGAAATTATTAATAATATTACTTAAATTATAAATTATAATATTAATATTCAAACCATAATGAATTTTTATATATTTTTAATATTAAATATTTTAAAATTAAATAAAATTGATTCTGAATTAATCAAGCATGTGTTTGATAAACTGAAAATTTAAGTACTAAAAAATTAAGTATTGAATTTTTACTTTGCTAAATTTTATAAGTATTGAATTTAAAATAAGAAATTTGTTTGGTTAATTAGTAAATACAAGTACTAAATATGATTATTATTTTCTAATAAAAGTAAATATTGATTTTTAAAATATTATTAATTTTTTAATTTTAATCTTATTAATATAATATTAGTATTCGTATTAAAATTATATTAATATTATAAAATTAAATAATAATTTTTAAAATGTTTATATAATATTAATATTCAAATAGTTTTGGATGAAAGATAGATATGTCAATTCGATTATCTCTTTTTTAAAGTATAATTTATTTTAATTTTTTAATAAAATAAAATCAACTTAATATTTTCTATATTAAGTGATAAGTAGCTACTTATTTACTTATATTATTCAACATTTTATGTTAAACATTTTCTATTAAGTAAAAATTGAAATAATTATGAAACACATTTAAAATATTAAATGTTGAAACTTTTCATTTTCAATGAAATAAAATTTTCAATGGTTTATTAAACACAATCTAAATATTTTTAAAAATATTTTGTAATCATAATACTTTTCAATTTATTAATCATTAAAAATTTTAATATTATAAAAACATTATAAATTTAATATAAAAGATCAACATCTACGTCACATGAAAATACAAACTAGTTGTTATCTATGACAATATATAAGTGGAGAATATGTTGAAACATTGAAAGGGAAAGGGAGAAGGGAAATAGGAATAAAAAAGGTTTAAAAGTGTAAAAAGTCCTCAAATTTTTTTTTTTTTAAAAATAATCAAGTTCTTTCTTTTTTTTTTATTGAGCACTTGAAATTTCAAAAAGAACCTTAAATTTCTTCAAAGAAAAGCAATTAAGCCCCTACTAGTGTTAAAACTTAGAAAAAATAATAAAAAAATTTAGAAAATTTATTAAATTTTAATAAAATAAAATAAAATTAATTTTTAATACTTTTTTATAAAAATAGTAAAAAATAAAAAATTGTAAAATTTTATAAAAAAATATCAAAAAAAATTAATGACCCCTAGTTTTTTTCAATTAAAGTCATCATTTGTCGCAAACACAGCGTGACATGTGGTGAAAAATGATAAAAAAAAATAAAAATCAATAAAAGGTATAGAAAACATATAAAATGCTTCTTTTGGTACGATAATTTTTATTAATGTTTTTAATAAATTTATATTTCTTTACATTTTGTGTAATTTTCTTACGACTTTATAAAATTTTATAATTTTTTATATTTCTATATATTTTATAATTTTTTACGATTTTTATAAAATTTCACAATTTTTTTTTATATATTTTTATGATTTTTATAATTTTTTTAATTTTTAATAATAGCAGTGGCTTAATTGCTTTTTTTTTTTGAAAAAGTTTGAGGGTCTTTTTGATGCATTTTGAAAGTTCAAGTACCCAATTGAGTTTTTAAAAAAAGAGGTTTAATTGTCTTTTTTTTTTTTTTAAAGGTTTAAGGGTTTTTGATGCATTTTGAAAGTTCAAGTACTCAAATAAGTACAAAAAAGAAAAGACTTAATTTTTTTTTTTGAAAAATTTTAAGGGCTTTTTGCACCCTTAAGCTAACAAAAAATGAAAATAAAAATGAAAATGAAAATGATTTTCTTTTCTTTTCTTTTTTATTTTCATTGGAGAATTAAAATTTTATTATTATGAATATCCAAATATATACCTTGAAATTTTCATATATTTACATCAGGTAAAATTTTAAAAATTTACATATAAAATTTATCATTTTCATGTTTATAGTATTTTTTATATTATTTTATTATTTTTTGTTGTGTATATGCTATATAGTAATTTCCTTATAATAGGTATCGTTTAATATCATGATTTAATTTTCCTTTTTAAATGTTTCTTTTTATGTTATACTTATGTTGTGCCTTAATTCATAAATGTTTATTATAATTATTGAATTTTAAAATTTAATTCATAAATTTTTATTATAATGATTGAATTTTAAAATGTTGTGCATGCTTTTTAGTTTTTTAAATGATGTGTTTAGTGATTTAAAGGTTGGTTTGGTTTGTCTGAAACTGGCCTGATACCTTATTTATTACGTAACTATTACATTAATTTTATGAAATCTCTTCAATCTGATTTAGACGTTAAACTCGAATTCGGAAGATTATATTAGCCACCGAAATGGCCCGGTAAACTATTGAAGTTTATAAAACCGTCATTTTAAAACATTTGTTTATCTTTAAAAGAAAATTTAGTCTATTTTTCAGAAAAACTCATGGGTTAACAAAAACCGATTAGGTTTAACATTTTTCTTGTAACGGTGTTTACCTTTTGAAAACTTAATTAATTTCTAATTTATTTATTATCCAAAATTTAATTATCACCTAGCAACGGAATAGTGATAATTAACTTAGTTTAAATACAAACTATATTTCATGCATCAATAATTAAAATTCATATCTCAACATTAAAAAAAAAACAAATTAAATGTTATGCATGTTATATAAAACCCAAAACTTAAGTTTCATGGCATAGTTTAATAATAAAACAATATAGTCTCTAATAACAGAGAATGTGAATAATAAACCTAATATACTTTAATTAGTAAAAAAAGCTGCCCAAGCCGAGACCCTCCAAATGCCGTGTCCACGCCCTAACCTAGTGGGTTATCTGTTGAAGAGATGGAAATAAGCAGGAGTGAGCTATGAAACTCAATGTGAGTTCAATCACCAAAAATCAATTCAAAGCAGTTGATAAAACATACTAAATAACAATGCACTGAATGGTCACCATAAATTATCAATTGCAGAGTATCGGTTTATGAATCAACTATCAATATAATATTTTAGAGTTCACGGTTTATGTATGCACGTGCAATTTCAATATATCAAAAAGATCATACCCAACTCCACTACACAC
The DNA here is from genome assembly GCA_025698515.1 of Gossypium sturtianum. NCBI lineage: Eukaryota > Viridiplantae > Streptophyta > Magnoliopsida > Malvales > Malvaceae > Gossypium > Gossypium sturtianum. Next base: position 123,210 of record JAOWAD010000064.1, on the reverse strand, counting down.
ACACAATGAAAGTTCCTCACGAACTCCAACTACCTACATACCTGGGTTGTGGTTTAACCATCAATAGTTTGTAGATAAACTGCAAATGGTTGTGGATACACAACAAGCAAATAGATTATGCTTATGGCTATGGGTACACAAATAAAAATCTTGCAAATAAAATCTATCTTTAGCTTTGTGAATACACATCAAAAATCTCACAGATAGAATCGCCTGCAGCATTTGTGGATACACAACAAATTTGAGATAAATCTGGATGGTTTGTGGTTTGCACAACAAATTTGCGAGATAAACCATCAATGCTTCCTCTATACATATTGTCCAACCCCATGCAATGTAATATGATATGCTTATAGCAGATCAATACAAGTAACAATTAAAATGCTTATAACAAATCAATACGATAGAAATTAATATGCTTATGACAGATCAATACGGTAGCAATTTGGTTGTGTGGTTCACGAACTAGCCTAGGTGGCCCTAATCCTAGACATGGTTTGCCTCAATTCGCTTGTAAAGAACACAAACCTTTCACCGGGGTTCCGATAGATGTTTCTCAAGCCCAATTCTGATCCAGTTCACCTAAATCCGATCATTCAAACAACATTGACGCACGAATTAATAGTTGGTTTCAAGATTTGACAAGATTAACAAAAGATTTGGCAAGAATCGTAAATTATTGAGTAATCAAACATAAGATTAGCGCCGAATAGTAATATTACAAAAATTTAGGATCTAAACATCGGAAACAAGATGTACTTATCGATTATTGGCAAAGGTAGGGATGCTATTGATGGCCATTACAAAACCGATACAAAGAACGATTGAATTGAGGATGATTTGATTCGATAAAGCAAAATAATTATCAACAATTAGAATGAAAATACGATACAAAGAAAAGGGAAAGAAAATAAAAAAGAGAATAAATAGAATGATGGAGAGCAAATTTTATTAGGATTTGAAAATGGGCAATATGAAAATCTAATTAGGAAAAGAAGAGAAAAAAATGGTGGAATTTTAATTCTATTGGGATTTTGCATCAAGGGAAAGATACGAATTCTTATTAGGAAATAATTGGTTAAATTCCTAGTATTTGTAAACCCTAGAGGCTACACAAGCAAATTTCCCAAATTAGGAGTAAAAGGCGGTTGTAAATTTTCCCCTATTCTTAGCCGAATTTAAAAGAAATGGAAGGGGAAGAGTGTGGCTCAAACTTGGGTTTATGGGAAGGATGTTAACGTGTTAACAATTAGGCCTAAGGCCTATTTCTTGCTTAGTTTTGACACTTAATTGTAAATATTGTTTCTTTTGGGAGGCTTGCCGAATTTCCAAAATAAAAGGGGAAGGAGAAGTTCGAACTTGATGTCTAAGGAGTGCTAATGCCTTAACCATTGAGCCCTTGCTCATTTCTTGTTTATTTTTACGCTTAATCATATACATATGTTTTGGGGCGTATTTGGTTAAATTATGAAATAAAAAGCAAAGGAAGGGTTCAAACTTGGGACCTTAGGATAGATATTCAAACTCTTAAACCATTGAGCCTCGGACTCATTTCTTACTTAATTTTATTTCTTAACCATATATATTTATTTCGAGCTATGACTTTACCCTAGTTTATCGAAAATAATAAAATGGGAGGAATGAAAATCAAACTTGGGTCTTTAGGAAGGATTCTCTAACACTTAACCATTAGGTTCGAAGCCTATTTCTTGTCTATTTTTTATTCCTGATAGTATATATTTTCTTTGTGGCTTTATAAACATGTTCATTTTTCACATTATGATTTCCCTAAACCTAAGTAACAAATTTATTTATTTATTTATCAATACTTTCCTAGTAATATCCTAGAAGGGCCATTATGACCTCACGTTTAACCAAATTTCATGACCCCACATATGTTCCTACTGTAACCTTCCCAACTCGACCTAGACGGTAGACCCGAATTTGGGAGATTACATTAACCACCGAAGTGGCTAGGTCTTTATAAAAATCAATTTTTCTTTAAAACTTAAGTTTATTCAGGTGATTTACAATTTATATTCTAATTTAACTTATTGGAGTTAGCAGAGGAATTAAAATGTAAGTTTTTTTAGTAAAACAATTTGGTTTAATCAAATATTAACAAATAATAACCTAAATTTTATAACCTATACTGAATGAGATGTATCTAACAATTAAATTAAAACTAAATCCCAAATCACGGTTCATAATAAAAGAAAACGGAAAATAAATCTACCTCCTAAGGAATTAAAAATAATAACATTAACGAAAATAAAGATGAAACAAAAGCCAAGACCCTTCGAGTGTCGTGTCTGCATCCTAGCTTGATGAATTATCTGTAAAGATAGAAATTAGGGGGAGTGAGCTATGTAAGCTCAATGTGAGTCCCTTTATAATAAACCAAATCATACAATTATTTATTTAAACATCAAATAACATCATACATCATTACCAAGAATAACAATCAGTTATAAATATTTGTCAATTTCAAATGTGGTAATACGGTGTTGCTACTTTAGTCAAGTAATAATAATATTCTCAAACATAGACAATCAATGAATCATTTTAGAGTTATTCATATCTTTACTTAAAAGATATATGAACATAAATCGAGCTCAATCATTTCATCAAGTAAATTCAGTCATGTATTCATAAATTGTCAAATATGCTTATACAAAAATCGGTTGTCCTACCCCCAACCACTAGCGCTCCAAAATTGGGAGTTACCCAACTCCCTCCACCATCACTCCAATTTGTGGACTTAATACCACATTCGATTCGAGATAATTGCGATAAAAGTTGTAGATAATCGCGCGGAAACACAATCATCTCGTAGATAAGAGCCTGCTAGAGGGGTCGAAGAGTATAGTGAAAACGTCGCAGCTTAGACTCTATAAATTGTGGGTACACAAAGGAGACCATCGCAGATTTGGAATCTGCACGTAACTATGAGTACACAATAACGATTAAACGCAGAATATCGCTTTCGGTTCTTCCTCTCCGATTATATCAACCCAACCCATGCAAATGTAATATAAATACATTTCAAGACATTCAATCAATATATCGTTTACTTTTTATCTCATAATCAATCAATGTGATCATGAATAAATTAGACATCCAATTTTTTCCAACAATTTAGGCATTCGGATCATTCAATCGGGTATTCATAAAATACATGTACATTGTTCACTATTAAGGAAATCAATCAAGAGTAATTCAATTAATAAATTCAATTATCCATATATCTCTTTGTTCTATTCCTAATCCAAAACCTAATTGCATAATCTAGTTCTCTAAATGCCATTAAAAACCTAATCAGGGATTGGTTTAAAGAAAATAAAAAAGAAAATGTCAAAACTATAATTTTGAGTTTCGGGGGCTACTACGATCGTGTGATCGGACCGTGTAGAGAGCCTTAGACCGTAAAGTATACGTCGTGTAGAGGAAAAAATAAAATGTAGGGGCCACACAACATGTGCGAGAGGTCAGAATGCGCCCAGTTTAGACCCTAGTCGGAACAGTGGTTTTGAGACCACAAATCCGGGTTGGAGAAATATTTTTAATATTATTTTTGGTGTTGATTATATGTGTTATAACTCTTTGTGTGAAAATTCATTGTGATAATTTTATCGATTTGTGTGTCAAAAGTGAGAAAGGACTTAATCGCATAAAAAGTAAAAGTTGTGTGCTGATTGTTTAAATGTCTATTTGTTATGGCTCTCTAAATGAGGAGTCCTTATGAGGTTAATAAACCATTTATTAGTTAGTGGAAGATGATAGCATGGTTTTAGTGTTATTATTAAAGTTTACTAAAGGGCAATTATGGAAATGAACAATTAAAATGATAATTTAATGAAACAAAAGCATGAAAGTGGTCATCTTTTGTTCATCTTGGTGCCGAAAATAGCAAAGAAAATAAAAGAAAAATAACACTAGGGTTCGGCTAGTTTGAAGCTTAATTAAGGTATGTTTTGACTTTGGTTTTTGATGATTTTTATGTTTTTGAGATTGTTGCTTAGTCTACTATCAAGCCCATGTTGTAATTTGAAGAATTGATGATGTTTATGAGATGTTCCATTGATGAAATGGTGAGCTTTATGATGAATATTGGTGTTAAATGGAAGATATGTGTTTAATGAACATATTTTGTTCTTGGATTTTTGGTGAATTTAGCTAATTAGGGCTAAATTGTGAAAATGATAAGTTGAAGGACTAAAATGTAAAATAAATGAAATGTGTGGGCTTGAATGAACTCAAGGAAAATTTGTCTAGGCTTGTGTGAAAAGAAATTGTGTGAATTTGATGATTTTGTGAAATAGGGACTAAAGTGTCGAAATGTGAAAATATGAGGGCTATTTTATAAAATGCCCTAAATATGTGTGTTTGGACTAAAATGAATGATTTGGTGATTGAATGGATTGAATTTGAATGTGTATAGACCAAGAGAGGATAGGTTCGGATCGAGATCGAGGCAAAGATAAAGTGCTCGATTGACCGGATCATTCACGATAGTTCAACGTCCGAGGTAAGTTCGGACATAATATGAACATCTAGTTATGTTAAAATGCTATGAAATGAATGTTATAATGATATTGAAATGTGGATACTATGTGAGAGTTGAGTTTGAGTTATGTGGCACTAAGTGTGCGTATTCGAAACGTGATCGAGATGATCAACATCGTAATGCGAAATAATATAAGCTTACGACTTTCATGGTTGGCACTTTGTGTGTGCGATACCGATTGAAGAACGGTTCGATATAAATGCACTATGTGTGCGATGATAATTAAGCTTCGCTAAATATCGGGGCACTAAGTGTGCGATTGAATCAAAGAAGAGACGGAAATTGATCGAAAGGGAAAAGTGAGTACTGAGTAGCAAATGTAATTGACTACTAGGTGTTGGCTAATGTACACTAGGAACCTATGTGGTTGATGAATCTATGAATGAGATTATGAAATGTTAAATGAGCATTTTGGTTTTGGATGGCATTATATATATGTATATATGAAATAATCTATGGGATGATTTGTTTTATTATAATGTATTATGTTACAAACTTACTAAGCTTTGGAAAGCTTACTGTGTGATTTGTTTCTACGCTTCGATGTCAATGTCGGTAAAGCTAGCTCGGATCCAGAATCGTCAAAGATCTCAATCACACTATTGGTAATCTATTTGGTACTTTTGGGAAAGATGTACATAGTTGAAATATGGCATGTATAGGCTAGTTTTGTAAGACGTGTTCGAGATGTGTAAATAGCCTTGTGATGTGGCTAGATGTGTGTTGGCTTTAAACATGTATGGCTTTGATATATGATGCATATTTTGGTATAGCTTGTGGGTAAAGAAAATGTCTTATGAATGGTAATCTTAGTGATGGTATGATGCTAGTATGATTTAGTGAATTTGGGGATGAATCATGTTTGGTATTGAAAGTGTTCAAGTTATGTAATTTAGTTCCTAAGTTGACATGTATAGAATGAGATTATATGAGATGATATGTTGATCACTTGACATGAAAATTGGTTGCCAATTTGTGTGTGGAAGTATGCTTAAATGTGCTTGTAGGTTTGACCCTTGTGTGGGTGGCAAATTGGCCTTGCAAATGGCACATTTTGCGTTATGCACGGTTATGACACTGGGGCGTGTTCAATGACCGTGGGGGTAAATTCAGAGCTAGCTTAGTTGTACCGCGGCCATGGCACCCGGCGCGCCTGAGTCGCCGTGTGAATAAGTCAAGATGTGGCTTACGGGCACACGGCTGTGAGCACACCGCGTGCTTGGTGGCCGTGTGGAGAAGTCGTAATGCTTGCTACCTTTGTCATGGCTTAGACATCGGGGTGTCTGCGTGACTGTGTGGGGCACACGCCCCAGTTACACGGTCGCGTGACCTCAAATGAACTTGGTGAATATTTGAAATTTTGAAAACTTTAAGTAAGTGTTACGCTTTAGTCCCGAACTTATTCTAGCATGTGTTTAAGGTCTTATAGACCTCAATAAGGGACCATATGGTTGATAATGTGTATAGATGATGGATGAATGACTTAGTATTGTGAAATGGTTGTGTAATGATTGATTTGATCGATACGCCTCTTAACCCTATTTTGGCGGCACGGTTTTGGGTTAGGGTGTTACATTTTATTGTTATCGAGCTACGGTTTAGTCAATTCTCGAGACTAACGTAGCGTGTTAGTCTAGCTATACATGCCATATATGAAATTGCGATAGTGTGATGAATTCGACAGCGCTTATAAATGTGTTTTCAGATAGTAATGGATCCCGACGATTCTTGGCGATGTAGAGAGTAACGCCTCGCTCCCGCTCAAGGGACGGTGCGACCACATCTAGGCCGAATGATAGTAGTGAGGATGAGAGGCTAAGCAAGCCTTCTTCCGAATGATGAGTTAGTGGTTTTTCGGAATTCGCCGAACTAATCAGGCGCGCTCCACAACCTCCACCCTCACAAGTACTGTTGTGCCACAAGTGATAGATCCGATTCGATTGAATAAACCTCATGTGGATAAGATCCGTAAGTATGGGGCCGAAGAGTTTAGGCCACACGGTGATGACGATGCCGAGCGGGTTTGAGTTTTGGCTCGAAATACAATTCCGAGTATTCGATGAAATGTCATTGAACTCGATGAGGTGTATTAAGTGTGCGCTTTCATTGTTGAGAGATACGACCTATAATTGGTGGAAAACATTGATTTCTCGTGGTTCAGAGAGAGAATCACTTAGGACTTCTTTCAAGTTGAGTTCGAGAAAGAAGTATATCGATCAACGCATCATTGATCAAAACGTAAAGAGTTTTTAGAGTGAAAGCAGGCCGCTTGTCGATTCATCGAGTACGAGCGAGAATTTGTGAGACCGAGCCAGTATGCACCATGAATGTGTTTCACCAAAGCCACTACTTATGTGTAAACGCTTCATAGAAGGGTTGAATGAGGATATTAAGTTATTGGTTGGGATACTTGATATAAATGAATTTGTTGTGTTAGTTGAAAGAGCTTGCAAAGCCGAGGAGCTAAGTAAAGAAAAGAAGAAAGATGATTAGAAGCTCGTGATGAAAGAAAAATGTAACATCCCGAATTTTTTTAATGGGCCTATGCGTTTAATGGGTGGATATGTTTAATGTGTTAATTTAAGTGTTAGGGGTCCAAATTGGGCTCGGAGCTTAGGTAGAGGCCTTGATTAAAATTATCTGCTTGGACATTATAGGGTTTAAAAGGTAGTATCTATGTTTAAAATACCAAAGTGGGCTTGTGGCCCAATCTTAGGAGGTGACGCCACACAAGGGAGTAAGGGGCCCAAATTTAAGTTTCATGGAGCCCAATTCTTTTAATTTAAGTTAGCTAAATTTTGGGCATTAGGATTAGGTGGAGTGGATGGCAACAAGGCTAAAATTTAGGGGTTTTAATGTTTAAAATATGTGGATAATAAGCAGATAAGGCTATTATTTAGGAATTTATTTTATGTGGATAATAAGAGATAAAGGCTAAAATTTAGGGATTTTAATGATTAAAATATGTGGATAATATGCTGATAAAGGAGGAGGAGTTAGAGATAATTAAGTCTCTTTAGATGAGCTAGTAGATTAAGATAAAGGAGAAAAGATAGGATTTATCTACAAGTTTAGGTAAGTGTTGAAATTTCTATAAATAGAGAATATCTCTTCAATTTCCGTCATTTGGGTTTTTCTCTCATTCTTTTCTCTTCTTCTTCGAGTAAAAAGTCGAAAACTCCTAAAGTTCCATCTTCTTCTTCATTCTCTCAAAGTCGAAATTTCTAAGCCTATTCCTCATCTTCACTTTGATTCAAAAGCAGAAACTCTTTCCATTCTTTTTTCTTCCTAGTAAATCTTCAAGTCTCTTCCTTGTTTTCTTTTCTTCTTCTCTTTCTTGTCGAAACTCGAAACTCCTCACTCAAGTATTTTAAAAGCCAAAGACACATCACCCTTCTCTTGTTCATACTTTTCCGGGATTTTCCTAAAAGCCAAATCCCTAGATCTCATCTCTCGTGATTGCCAAATTACTTCTATGGTGCCTACTTGTGCGAAATCAAGAAGGAACTTTAGTGGAGTCAATCGCATAGATCTCTAAGTTATAGAATCGTGTTACTTTGAGATTTCAAGGTAAGGGATCTATTAGTTTTAACGTGTAATTTGGGATTTATTAACCTTGGCCGATTGTTGAAGGGGCTAAATCTTTGTGTGTTTTTCCGGCTTTTGAGCAAGGCTTTATTGAGGATAATAGATCCGGATAGCAAGGACATCGACTAAGAATATTGGATTTCACGATATCGGGTGTGTAGTACTTCCCCACCATCTAGATCTAATCATAAAATGCATGATCATAAGATTTATATGTTTTGATAATTGCCGACATCTCGATTTATTGATGAAAGCCCAAGGAGAATTAAGCGATTCACCAGTTTAGTTAAGTAACTGTCTTTTATATGTTATAAGTAAAATGCTTGTATGTGATTGCATGGGTTGGGTTGATGAAAGGAGGAAGTTATCACGTTATATGTGTAGCGGTTTTACCGCGATCTCGATGTAGCGCTAATGCAGTGAATCACATTATACTGCTTCGCCATTAAATGTTATACGGGCTTCGCCATTAAATGTTATACCGGCTTCGCCATTATATGTTATAAGGGCTTACGCCATCATATGTTGATGAGCAGCATGACTGCCATCTTGGCGTAAAGCGGTGTGGGTCGATTGTAGAAATCCCCAATGGTGTGAATGGTCAGTGCGGGCGTGTAGCGGATGGAAACCTAGGCAAATGGGTTGGGCCTTGCATATTATTTGTTATTCTTTTTTTTATAAATGGAATTATTAATCATTTTATGGGCCTAAGGCCAAAATCTAGTGGTGCATGAGGGTTACACATCGAGTCTCGCGACTCACCCTATTAATTAACCTTTCGGGTGATACCTAGTGCTTCCTGGGACCGGGCCGAGAGGAACGCAAGGTGGCCATGCAAAGACCAACTGGATCCAAAAAAAGTCTCAAGTTAATACTTTATATTTTTAATTAATGGATTTTAAATTCGTTGTAATAAGGCTATGGGCCACTAGTTTATGTTTTGTTTTATTTTGGGCTTTAATTACTTTTAGTTATTTAAATTCTTATTGAACTAATGTATCTATTTAAATTTGGGTTTTTAATTTATAAAGGCATATTTTATTTAAACTATCAACTATTAAATTTCTCTCGAATAAGAAGATAAACTTTAGAAAAAATATTTTTCTCAAAAATACGACATGTTCTTCCAAAATTTTCTTAGTGACATACCGTATCCTGGTCGTGGTGTTTGGGCCGGGTTTGGGGTGTTACAAATTGATATTAGAGCCCTGCAAAAAGTCGGCTCACAGGGGTTTTTGGGCTCAAAACGTTTTCTAAAGTTGGGTTTTCAAACATGCATATTTATACAAAGTCATTAGCTCAAAGATGGCACTGCCTCCGCCCAAGTCCGCTGAGTAAGTACTACAACCATTGTATGATCTTTGTATATGTGGGCTTAATGGGCCTAGTGGGACGTAGATTAGTTAGAATTAGAACTTGATGGACTATAGGCTTAGTTCAAACCACTTCTTAAAATGTCATAAAACTTAATTTCACTAAACAAACTCCGTTAACGAGCATGCAAGACTAGGGTGTGGTAACCTGGCTATGTCACGCATGTTTAGGAAGGATCCTAAGAGCTCGGCATTTAAGCACCCTAGTGACTCACCTCCTCTTTTTGGAATCCTACAGTGCGTGAGTGACTGCTCACCCTAGCCACGAGGACTTGCTGGACGGGCCAAAATCTATAATTAAACCGAAAGGACCAGCTACCTTATCTTTATAAAATTGCTAGAAACCCTTGTTTTGGAAAAAACCCAAGATACCCATGATTTGTAAATATACCCCCGATTTACATAGTCAACAAAATTTTTCGGTAAAAAAACAAATACAACACATGACAACAAACAGAAATCCACAACCACCTCGAACACTACTATTTTCTTTTGAAATCAAATCCTTCAAGATACCCCTCTGCTTGTTTTAGAAATAAAAAAATATTTTGAAAATATTCCCGATTCGTGAAAAATTACTAAATTGCCCCTAATGTGTAAAATGACCAAAGTACCCTTGATTGCAAAATTACTAAAATACCCTTATATTGGAAAATTACTAAAATACCATTATATTGGAAAATTACTAAAATACCCTTACATTGGAAAATTACTAAAATACCCTTATATTGGAAAATTATTAAAATACCCTTATATTGTAAAATTACTAAATTACCCTTATATTGTAAGATTAATAAAATACCCTGCTTTGTAAAATTACCAAGATACCCCTAATTTTCCAAATTACTAAAAATACCCTTTGTAAGATAAAATTACTAAAAATACCCATGGGTAGTGGAATAACGAAAATACCCCTATGTGTTGAATATGGGTGCATGGATGTTGTCTCGTATGTTGATGGTTGAATGTATGTAGTTCTTAGAACTAGGAAAGGTGAACTTGAGACCGAATTGTGAATTCGAAAGAACTACTTAAACTATCGCTCATAAGACTGCTCGTGGTTAAACAGATGGAAGAAACTTATTAATTCATAAAATTCTTAATCGATAAACGCGAACCGATAGCATGAGTACAAGGGTACGAGGACGCCTAGATGTGAATACCGGTGCGCATTTCTACCATAGAATACTAAGTGTTTATTTTTGGTTTAGTATTGGAGTGCACAAGGAAAGCATGGTAGTGAGACTTAGGTAGTATAATTAATAGTTAGTTGGAAATTTAGGAGACTAAATTTCTTTAAAGGGAGTAGAACTGTAACATCCCACGAATTTTTGGCCTATGCGTTTAATGGGTGGATATGTTTAATGTGTTAATTTAAGTGTTAGGGGTCCAAATTGGGCTCAGGTGCTTAGGTAGAGGCCTTGATTAAAATTATCTGTTTGGGCATTATAGGGTTTAAAAGGTAGTATCTATGTTTAAAATACTAAAGTGGGCTTGTGGCACAATCTTAGGAGGTGACGCCACACAAGGGAGTAAGGGGCCCAAATTTAAGTTTCATGGAGCCCAATTCTTTTAACTTAAGTTAGCTAAATTTTGGGCATTAGGATTAGGTGGAGTGGATGGCAACAAGGCTAAAATTTAGGGGTTTTAATGTTTAAAATATGTGGATAATAAGTTAGATAAAGGCTATTATTTAGGAATTTATTTTATGTGGATAATAAGTGTATAAAGGCTCAAATTTAGGATTTTAATGATTAAAATATGTGGATAATATGTTGATAAAGGAGGGAGGAGTTAGAGATAATTAAGTCTCTTTTAGATGAGCTAGTAGATTAAGATAAAGGAGAAAAGATAGGATTTATCTACAAGGTTAGGTAAGTGCTAAATTTCTATAAATAGGGAATATCTCTTCAATTTATTCATTTGGGTTTTTCTCTCATTCTTTTCTCTTCTTCTCTCGAGTAAAAGCCGAAAACTCCTAAAGTTCCATCTTCTTCTTCATTCTACTGTGCAAAGCCGAAATTTCTAAGCCTATTCCTCATCTTCACTTTGATTCAAAAGCCGAAACTCTTTCCATTCTTTTTCTTCCCTAGCCAAATCTTCAAGTCTCTTCCTTGTTTTCTTTTCTTCTTCTCTTTCACCAAGAAACCGGGAAACTCCTCACTCAAGTATTTTAAAAGCCAAAGACACATCAGCCTTCTCTTGTTCATACTTTTCCGGATTTTCCTAAAAGCGAAATCCCTAGATCTCATCTCCTGTGATTGCCGAATTACTTCTATGGTGCCTACTTGTGCCGAAATCAAGGGAACTTTAGTGGAGTCAATCGCATAGATCTCTAAGTTATAGAATCGTGTTACTTTGGGATTTCAAGGTAAGGGATCTATTAGTTTTAACGTGTAATTTGGGATTTATTAACTTTGGCCGATTGTTGAAGGGGCTAAATCTTTGTGTGTTTTTCCGCTTTTGAGCAAGGCTTTACATTGAGGATAATAGATCCTGATAGCAAGGACATTGATAAGAATATTGGATTTCGCGATATCGGTGTGTAGTACTTCCCACCATCTAGATCTAATCATAAAATGCATGATCATAAGATTTATATGTTTTGATAATTGCCGACATCTCGATTTATTGATGAAAGCCTAAGGAGGGTAAAAGCGATTCACCAAAGTTAGTAAGTAATACTGTTTATATGTTATAAGTAAAATGCTTGTATGTGATTGCATGGGTTGGGTTGATGAAAGGAGGAAGTTATACGTTATATGTGTAGCGGTTTTACCGTGATCGATGTAGCGGCTAATCAGTGAAACTATTATACGAAGCCGACCATTAAATGTTATACGGGCTTGGCCATTATATGTTATAAGGCTTCGCCATCATATGTTGATGAGCGGCATGACCGCCATCTTGGCGTGTAGCGGTGTGGGTCGATTGTAGAAATCCCCAATGGTGTGAATGGTCGGATGCGGGAGCGTGTAGCGGATGGAAACCTAGGCAAATGGGTTGGGCCTTGCATATTATTTGTTATTTCTTTTTTTTTATAAATGGAATTATTAATACATTTTATGGGCCTAAGGCCAAAATCTAGTGGTGCATGAGGGTTGCACACCGAGTCTTAGCGACTCACCCTATTAATTAACCTTTCGGTGATACCTAGTGCTTGGACCGGGTGGAGAGGAACATTGGTGGCCATGCAAAAGACCAACTGGATCCAGAAAAAAGTCTCAAGTTAATACTTTATATTTTTAATTAATGGATTTTAAATCTCGTTGTAATAAGGCTATGGGCCACTAGTTTATGTTTTGTTTTATTTTGGGCTTTAATTACTTTTAGTTATTTAAATTCTTATTGAACTAATGTATCTATTTAAATTTGGGTTTTAATTTATAAAGGCATATTTTATTTAAACTATCAACTATTAAATTTCTCTCGAATAAGAAGATAAACTTTAGAAAAAATATTTTCAAAAATACGACATGTTCTTCCAAAATTTTCTTAGTGACATACCAGATCCAGTCGTGGTGTTTGGACCGGGTTTGGGGTGTTACAAAAAAGATTGATGAGTAGGTTTTCTCAACCTTCGACGAAGACATTTAGAGATACAAGCAACCGATCAAATACTTCATTTGGACATCCAAATAGAGATCGCGCAAGACTAAGTATTGGTCCGAGAACTCAAGCTCCAGTGAGAATCAAGTGTTGATAGTGCTAAAAAGTAACAAACCCGAGTAAATAAAGTGTGGAAGAAGCGACATGTAGGAGAATCTTTGAGTAAAGTACAACAATAGAGTTTGCTATAAATATGGATCACGAGATCACTTCATTCGAGACTATCCAAAAATGGCTGAGGAAGAAAATGTTCAAAATGTGAGATCGAGTAATGTGATGGGCTAGAGGTAGACCACCCAAAAACACGAGAAATGTGAGTGGAAGCCAAAGGGGGACTCATCGACACAAATTTGTGAGGTCGAGGCGAAGCACCGCCTCGAGCTTATGCTATACGTGCACGAGAGGAAGCATCATCTCCGAGACGTCATCTCTGCGGTACTTTCACTTTATTTGATCACGATGTCATTGCATTGATAGATCCAGGATCTACTCATTCATATGTGTGTGTGAATCTAGTATCAAGTAAGACTCTACCTTTAAGTCTACTAAATTTGTGATTAGAGTATCGAATCCACTTAGCCAAGTGTGTTTTGGTGGATAAGGTGTGAAAGAATTGTCCATTGATATTTTGGGATGTTTGTTTTCCTGTTAATTTGATGTTACTACCATTCATGAGTTTGACATAGTGCAGGTATGGATTGGCTTACTCTGCATAATGCCATCGTGAATTATAAAAGAAAGAGTATTGAGTTGAAAAGTCGAATGGTGAGCTAGTTCGAATAGAATCCAATGATATGAAAGGATTACCGGCTATTGTATACGCGATGAAAGCTATGAACTATGTGAAAAGCGGTTGTGAAGCTTATTTGGCGTCGTGATTGATACAAAAGTGTCGAAAAAGAAAGTTGAATCGCGTACATGGTATGTGAGTTTCCGGATGCGTTTCTGAAGAGTTACTAGGATACTCCAATTCGGGAAGTCAAATTTGGTATTGAATTAGTACCGGAGACCACTCCCATTCCGATAGCTCCGTATAGAATGGTACCAACAGAATTGAAAGAGTTAAAGACTCAGTTGCAGGAGTTGATTGTGGCAGGATTTGCGATCGAGTTTCTCACCCCGGGAGCTCTGTGTTATTTGTGAAAAGAAAGATGGAACTATGAGAATGTGTATTGATTATCGATAGTTGAACAAAGTAACGATAAAGAACAAATATCTGTTGCCTCGTATTGATGATTTGTTTGATCACCAGTGAGAGGAGCTACAGTGTTTTCAAAGATAGATTTGAGATCAGGTTACTATCAGTTAAGAGTTAAAGAATCCGATGTGCCAAAAACTACTTTAACGAGCGAGTACGGACATTACGAATTCTTAGTGATGCCTTTCGGACTAACAAATGCTCCTGCGGTGTTTATGGATCCGATGAATCGAATATTCGTAACCGTATTTGGATCGCTTTGTAGTGGTATTCATTGTTGATATTTTGATCTATTCGTGTGATGAGGCGCAGCATGCCGAGCATTTGAGAAGCGTACTACAAACTCAAGCGTGAGAAAGCAGATTGTATGCTAAGTTTAGTAAATGTGAATTTTGGTTACGTGAAGTTGGTTTTCCGGGGCATATTGTGTCACTGCAGGGATACGAGTTGATCCTAGTAAAATCTCTGCTATATTAGAATGGAAGCCTCTGAGAAATGTGTCGAAGTCCGTAGTTTTTCGGGACTAGCGGGATATTATAGACGATTTGTGAAAGGCTTCTCGATGATTGCGACTTCGTTGACGAAGTTTCTACAGAAAGATGTTAGATTCGAGTGGTCAGAAAAATGCCAATAGAGTTTTGAACAATTGAAAGTGTTGTTATTATGAAGCACCAGTGTTGGTTCAACCTAAATCGGGCAAAGAATTCATAGTTTAAAGTGATGCCTCGTTGAATGGTTTGGGCTGTGTGCTGATGCAAGAAGGTAAAGTCATTGCTTATGCTTGAGACAACTAAAGTCGCATGAAAAAAACTACCCAACGCATACGACCTTGAATTGGCCGCGATTGTGTTCGCATTGAAAATATGGCATCATTATTTATTTGGTGAAGTGTCATATCTTCTGAGATCACAAGAGTCCAAGTACTTGATGACTCGAGAAAATTTGAATTTGCGGCTGAGAAAGATGGTTAGAGTTGTTGAAAGATTACGAACTTGTGATAGATTACCACCCGGTAAAGCTAATGTTGTAGCCGATGCTTTGAGCCGAAGAAAGTCTATATGTGCTCTGCGAGCAATGAATGCTCGAGAAAGATCTGTGTGATGATAGTGCGGTTATGGCGAGAGTTGAAAATTAAAGCGATGTTTGTCACGTCAAATTTGTGATGCTCGAGAAAAGTGATGTTGAAATGATGGCTAAACGAACTCAATCAAATCGAATGCTAAATCGAGAATTTCGAAGTTGATAGTGATGATTGTTTGAGATTTAGAGATCGGATTTGTATTCCGAGAAATTCGAGTTGATCAGCGATTTTAAAAGAGGCTCATAATAGTCGATTAATCGTACATCACGGGAGTACGAAAATGTATAATGATCTCAAAACAATTTTATTGGTGGCATGGTATAAACGAGACATCTCGACTTTGTGTGAAAATGTTTAATTTGTCGACAAGTTAAAGCCTAACATCGAGTTCATGCGGATTGTTGCAATCGATTATGATTCCTCGAGTGGAAATGGGAAAGATCACGATGGACTTTGTGTCGGGATTGCCTTTATCTCCGGAAAGAAAGATGCAATGCAGGGTGATAGTTGATGATTAGACGAAATCGACTCATTTTGTTCCTGAGAACATATTATTCACTTGATAAATTGGCTGAATTGTATATTGTTTGAGATTGTGAGATTGCACGGGTGCCACTATCTATTGTGTCGGACATGAGATCCGAGATTTACCTCACGATTTTGGAAGAAATTGCAAGAGGCTTTAGGCACAAAATTACATTTCAAGATCTTTGCGTTTCATCCACAAACGGATGGTCATCCGGAGTGAATAATTGATTCTTGAAGATATGTTGAGATGTTGTATACTTGAGTTCGAGACTACATGGGAAAAACATTTACCGTTGATTGAATTCGCATACAACAACAATTTTCAATCTAGCATTAAAATGGTACAGTATGAGGCTCTTTACGGTCGAAAATGTCAAACTCCATTGTATTGGACTGAGCTAAGTAAGAATAAAATTCACGGTTGATCTTATAAAGAGACCGAGCGAAAAAGTGAAAGTGATACGTGATGCTTTGAAAGCGGCAGATCGTCAAAAGTCTTATAAATTTGAAACGAAAAGATATTAAATTTGAGGTGGGTGATAAAATGTTTTTGAAAGTATCTCCAGTGGAAGAAGATACTTGATTTGGCGGAAGGGCAAAGGTGAGTCCGGGTTCATTGGACCGTATGAGATTATTGAACGAGTTGGCGGTTGCTTACAGATTGATGTTGCCTCCCGAGTTAGAAAAGATTCATAACGTGTTTCATGTGTCAATGCTTCGGGACGGTACACATCGGACCCGTCTCATGTGATTGCTCCTCACCGAGGTTGAGATCCAGTCCAGGACTTGTCATATAGTGAAGAACCGATCCGAATTTTGGCACGAGAGACCAAAGAATTGAGAAATAAGAAAATCTCTTTAGTGAAAGTATTGTGGCACAAGCACGGAATTGAAGAGGCTACGTGGGAGCCCGAGAATGTTATGAGAGAGCAATATCCACAACTATTTACCTAAGATTTTCTGGGAATGAAAATCCCTAAAGGGGGTAGAGTTGTAATGACCGGTTTAGACCCTAGTCGAAATAGTGGTTTCGAGACCACAAATCCGGAATTCGGAGAAATATTTTAATATTATTTTTGGTGTTGATTATATGTGTTATAACCTGTGTGAAAATTCAACATGTGATAATTTTATCATTGTGTGTCAAATTGTGAGAAAGGACTTAATCGCATAAAAAGTAAAAGTTGTGTGCGATTGTTTAAATGTCTATTTTTTATGGATCTCTAAATGAGGAGTCCTTATGAGGTTAATAAACCATTTGTTAGTTAGTGGAAGATGATAGCATGGTTTTAGTGTTATTATTAATGTTTACTAAGGGCAATTATGGAAATGAACAATTAAAATGATAATTTAATGAAACAAAAGCATGAAAGTGGTCATGTTTTGTTCATATTGGTGCCAAAAATAGCAAAGAAAATAAAAGAAAAAGAACACTAGGTTTCGGCTAGTTTGAAGCTTAATTAAGGTATGTTTTGACTTTGGTTTTTGATGATTTTTATGTTTTTGAGATTGTTGCTTAGTCTACTATCAAGCCCATGTTGTAATTTGAAGAATTGATGATGTTTATGAGATGTTCCATTGATGAAATGGTGAGCTTTGTGATGAATATTGGTGTTAAATGGAAGATATGTGTTTAATGAACATATTTTGTTCTTGGATTTTTGGTGAATTTAGCTAATTAGGGCTAAATTGTGAAAATGATAAGTTGAAGGAGTAAAATGTGAAATAAATGAAATGTGTGGGCTTGAATGAACTCAAAGAAAATTCGGCTAGGCTTGTGTGAAAAGAAATTGTGTGAATTTGATGATTTTGTGAAATAGGGACTAAAGTGTCAAAATGTGAAAATATGAGGGCTATTTTGTAAAATGCCCTAAATATATGTGTTTGGACTAAAATGAATGATTTGGTGATTGAATGGATTGAATTTGAATGTGTATAGACCAAGAGAGGATAGGTTCGGATCGAGATCGAGGCAAAGATAAAGTGCTCGATTGACCGACCGTTGCGATAGTTCAACGTCCGAGGTAAGTTCGGACATAATATGAACATCTAGTTATGTTAAATGCTATGAAATGAATGTTATAATGATATTGAAATGTGGATACTATGTGAGAGTTGAGTTTGAGTTATGTGGCACTAAGTGTGCATATTCGGAAACGTGATCGAGATGATCAACACTGTATGTGCGAAATAATATAAGCTTCGACTTTATGGTTGGCACTGTGTGTGCGATACCGATTGAAGAACGGTTCGATATAAATGCACTATGTGTGCGATGATAATTAAGCTTCGGCTAAATATCGGGGCACTAAGTGTGCGATTGAATCAAATAAGAGACGGAAATTGATCGAAAGGGAAAAGTGAGTACTGAGTAGCAAATGTAATTGACTACTAGGTGTTGGCTAAGGTACACTAGGAACCTATGTGGTTGATGAATCTATGAATGAGATTATGAAATGTTAAATGAGTATTTTAGTTTTGGATGGCATTATATATATGTATATATGAAATAATCTATGGGATGATTTGTTTTATTATAATGTATTATGTTACAAACTTACTAAGCTTTGGAAAGCTTATCTTGTGTGATTTGTTTCTCTCGCTTTGGCAGTGTCGATGAAAAGCTAGCTCGGATCCGGGAATCGTCAAGCATCTCAATCACACTATCGGTAATCTATTTGGTACTTTTGGGAAAGATGTACATAGTTGAAATATGGCATGTATAGGCTAGTTTTGTAAGGCGTGTTCGAGATGTGTAAATAGCCTTGTGATGTGGCTAGATGTGTGTTGGCTTTAAACATGTATGGCTTTGATATATGATGCATATTTTGGTATAGCTTGTAGGTAAAGAAAATGTCTTATGAATGGTAATCTTAGTGATGGTATGATGCTAGTATGATTTAGTGAATTTGGGGATGAATCATGTTTGGTATTGAAAGTGTTCAAGTTGTGTAATTTAGTTCCTAAGTTGACATGTATAGAATGAGATTATATAAGATGATATGTTGATCACTTGACATGAAAAATTGGTTGCCAATTTGTGTGTGGAAGTATGCTTAAATGTGCTTGTAGGTTTGACCCTTGTGTGGGTGGCAAATTGGCCTTGCAAATGGCCTGTGTTTATGACACGGTTATGACACACGGGCGTGTTCAATAACCGTGGGGTAAAGTCGTAGCTAGCTTAGTTGTACACGGCCATGGCACACCGGGCGTGCCTGGTCGCCGCGGTGAATAAGTCGGTGATGTGGCTTAGGGCACACGGCCCGAGCACATGGGCATGCTTGGTGGCCGTGTGGAGAAGTCAGAATGCTTGCTCTGCTTTTGTACGGCTTAGACACGTGGGGGTGTCGGTGACCGTGTGTGGGGCACACGGCACGTTACACTGGTCGTGTGACCTCAATGCATTTGGTGAATATTTGAAATTTTGAAAACTTTCGTAAGTGTTCGGTTTAGTCCCGACCCTATTCTAGCATGTTTTAAGGTCTTATAGACCTCAATAAGGGACCATATGGTTGATAATGTGTATAGATGATGGATGAATGACTTAGTATTGTGAAATGGTTGTGTAATGATTCGATTTGATCGGTAACGCCTCTTAACCTTATTCCGGCAACGGTTTCGGGTTAGGGGTGTTACAGAGGCCGTGCAGGGAGGCTCAAATCCTGTGAGAAGTAGAGTTTTGGGGTTTCAATTAGGACATGGCCGTTTAATCCACATGGGCTGGCCATACGCCCGTGTGGTAGGCCGTGTACGATTGGGCAGTTTCAAATTTTGACTCGATTTTTCGTAAAAGAACACACACCTGACTTCCAAGGTCTCGTACGATGGTCCTCATGTCCAAGTATCATCTGGATTACCTATACGAGTCTTTCTATTGGCAAAACGCAAGAATTAATGGCGGATTTCAAGATTTAAGGGGGTTTGACAAGATCATATTTTACTACAAATAATACATAAGCTACTTTAACATTGGTTCCTTAAGTGCAGAAAAAATAAAAGGGAAAAGTGAAAAATGTAATATTTGAACCTTGGTTTTCTAGAGATTTTATTAAGCTCTTAACCACAAACGCTAAAATCTAATTTAAGTAAATTTTAAAAATTCTAACCTTCTAATTTTTGGGGTGTTACACCTACGTTTTTGTTCACATTTCTATAATTTGTCGATTCTATTTACAACTTGTAAAGTTTAACAATTTAACAAATTATCCCCCAATTATTTTTCATGGTAACATATTTACACATTTCTACTTTAATATCTCATTTCATGACTCCTTCACATACACCAAAATTAATTCTTATTAGTAACTCTATGGCAACCAAAATACACATAATATATTATTAGTTAATAATACATTTCATAACCAATCATTTCTACTTCGACTTTATCAATGAATTATATCAACACCTTTTAAACATAAAGTTTACACATATTCATTTCACAATAATTCTCATATTTACTCATCATTTTCATATTTATCTCACTAATTCATTATTTCCACATCTTAATCCATGAAAATTTCCTTACATTCATACACATACTTATTTTCATAATAATGTCATAAATATTTTTTTTATTAATCCTCTAAATATGTTAGAGTAGTAGTAATGGTATTCAAGGGTACTTACACTGCTTCTTAACCACTAGGCCAATAAATTTTTTTTTAACAAACGCACAATGATAACTTTATAAACCGGGGCGTGACGACTCTCTATTTTCACAAACCTGATTCTTTTAACCCGATTTTTGGGTGTGACATATTAAAAAAAACAAAGAATTTGGTAATCTTGATAAATAATAAGATCTCGTGGCCTTTTTTACTTAATTTGAGTGATAGCTTTCACCTATGTGAAAGTATGCTTTAAATATCACCCATCTTTTACTCAACTTCAATTATTTTTGTTCCGATTATATCCTCACCCAACAACCACATATTACAAGTACAACTGTTCATGGGTTGGGTGACTCACCTGACCAGGTCAGCCTAGTCCGTCATTTCTTGTCCTCAGGTCAACTCAAATCGTTTGGAATTTAAATCAAATGATATTTTAAAATACTTTTATTTAATTTAAATTATAAAAGATATAGATATTAATAAAAATATTTTTTATTAATTTAAAAAGTAATATTTTATTATTTAATATATTTAATATAAATTTATAAAAGTATACAGTTATATAGATAATTTTTTGAGAAAATATATTGTATTATATTAATATTAAAATTATAAGTATTATTTTATAAAAATAATATATTATTATTATTATATAATTTTATTAAATTAATAAAAAATTATATACAAATATATAACTAACAAAATATTAAAATATATAATTTTTATTAATATTAATATATTAATATAAGTATTAGTTTTTATTTTTTATTTTAATATTAATATAAAATTAAATATTATAATATTTTTCTATTTTATAATATTTCAATATAATTTTTAAATAATTTGATTTGATTATATATTATTTTAAATTATATTTTAATTCATAATAAACACATGGTAAGAAGTGTAAAATATATCACAATTTTGAACAACCAAACACCTTGAAGTTATAACATCTATCTTTTATCCATCATTTTGAAACTTGAATCTTATTTAACATAATACATCTATTTTACATAAGCCTACCAAACCAAACGTAACCTAAAGGAGTTTATTTGTAGTTTACTCACAAGCAAATTTGGTATTTTTATTTCATTATTTAAATGATGCATTTAAAATTATTGATAAAAGTATGAATAGCATGTTAATTTAAAATTTGTATTTATTCATAAACAATTATCATAAATTTAATATTTATAATGAATACCAATATTTTTTATAAATTTAATTTATTAATAAGTATGTCGGTAAAGAAGCAGGGGCGAAGTTAGAACAATTTTTTAGGGGAGGCCGGATGAAATTTTAATTTTTTATAGTTTATATGTTTATAATTTGTAAAGGATTAAATCGAATTTTTATAATTTTAAGGGGGCCAAAGTATAATTTTACTTAAATAATAATTTTACATTTTAAGGGAGGCCGGAGCCCATGCCAATCCCCTGACTTTGCCCCTGTAAAGAAGATAAAATTATAAAAGAAATGATAAAAAGCTCAACACGGTTGAGAAAATTTAAACATATATAAATAATTGCAACATTATTTTTGTTGGTAGAGAGAGGAGAAGTACTGGGAGAAAGCAAAAAAGATTGAATAAATTTAGTAATACTCAGTACAAGACAAGTAATTATTAGTAAGATGAAAATGACTATATATAGCTATGTATAAGGTTGAACAAATGAATAAGTTTGAGAAAGTATTTTTAGAAATCAGTTTTGAAATTTAGAAGTTGAAAAAGTTGTATTGTGTTTTGTGAAAATTTCTTATGTTTAACGTCTCAATTTGTTTCTTAGCTTTTGTCATTTATTTAGATTAAAAGAAAAAAAAGGAATATATCTATGTTTGCCCCTCTGTTCTTTTTCAAGCTTTTCATTGGATTTTATCATCCTAATCAAGAAAGGAAATTTTTTGTATTCAGCTCCCTAAATTTTAAATACAATAAATTCCTTTTTTTAATCAGCATACATATTTTTAAATAAATTGTATTTGGTCCATCTAAATATTTATTTTAATCCCTTTAAAAAATCTAATTTTCAGCTTTGATATAATAAAATTAGTAACACTTTTAGTTAAAACCTTATTTTGCTTAATTTTATGCATTTACCTTTAAAATTTATCAAATACATATTATATATATATATATATATTATTGATAAAAAATATACATATATACATTTATTTAGATTGGTTGACTTATGAATTGAGTAGTTGAACCGATTTTTATTTTTTAATATTTTAATGTTTTATTTAATTGAACTAGATGAGCAATCAAACTTGTTGAACTAACGAACTAGTGGCCCGATCAATACGACCACGGCACAATTCTAAAAACATTGGTTAGAATATTTCATACTAACATATGCTAATAGTTTGATAATGAAATTTTGATTTCATAGTATCTAACTATACTAAAATTTTTCTGATAAAAAAAACAAACTATACTAATTTTTTTTAATATCATACAATACTTAGCAAATAATTTTTAACTTTTCAAGGTCTAAACTAATGTACGGTATTAGAGATAAAATATAAAAAAAATAAAAATAATTTATCGATAAAAAGGAGGGGATCCCACATTTATCATTTTATTTGTGGAACATCGAGAACATTTTATTCAACATGAAAATGACTATAATGATTTGATAATTATTTCTATTATTCAACAATTGGTGTGATGCCGTGTTCATTATGATTTTAGGGGTTTAAATTTTTTAATATTATTTATATATTTTTATGATTTTTTATAAGTTGTTTTTTAATTTTAAATATTTGTTATTAATTTGATAAATTTTTATATTTTATTAGATTTTTTATAATATTTATAAGTTTTTATGATTTTTATAGATTTTAAGTTTATAAGAATTTTAATAATTTTTAATGTTTAGTATTTTTATGATTTTAATGAATTTTTTTATAAGTTTTTAAGATTTTTTTTACGTTATTATACAATTTTGAATATGTTTTTTTTTTTTTTTGATAATAATTCACATTGGGCTTTATTATTTTAAAGGTGAAAAACATAATAACCAAAATAAGCTTCAAAGCAATACCATTAAGGCGAAAAAGAAAAAACAAAAGAAAAGAAAAATCTAGAACGCCTAGGCCGGAAAGAAGTAACCAAAAGAAAGAAAAACTAGAATTCCTATTTTGAAAAAGTAAAGTCTGTCATTTTAATCGCCTAATGAGTCAGTCTTTTCGCTCGACTCACCGCAAGTCTGCTTCATTATTTCAAAGCATTGAAGGCGAACTTGCAAAATCGAGGGATAAGTCTGCTACTTTGAAACCGTTGCTTTTCATTTGGAAAACCCCTCGGTTCCTTCTCCATTTCTCTTCTCAATCCGCCTCCTAATACTTTCGTTTCTCAACCGGATCTCTGCAAATCTTGGAACGCTGCTCACCAGGTAAATCTCTGATCTTCTTCTTAATGATTCCGTCGCCAATATATGGGCGAGTTGGTTCGCTGATCTTGGAATATATTCAAACTGTAACTTGCTGCATCTATGTTTCATCCTTTGGATATCGTGAATCAAAGGCCTGATCTGTGATTTGTCAAGGGTTTTCTTTTTACATTTCTTAATGGTAGTCAGTGAATCACCTTCAATAATAATGCTTTCCTTTTCCATTTCGAGTGCGACTTGGGTTGCTCGTCGACAGTTAGGGCTTCAATGCGGTGAAGGCGGGACTCAACCCCTCTATGTACTTATTGTAGAGATGATAACTTGACCATATCTATCTCTTGCTACAACAACTCCGGACGCAGAGCACTGCTTTCACATCAAATGCCGCATCAAAATTAATTTTTATCCCCGACTGATGGAGGTCTCCATTTGACATCTATATTTGAGGTATTTTGGGAAGACTTTTTAACCCCGTCTAACTCATTAAGATAATCGAGAACAAATCTTGCTATTTCTTGACACGTTTCTCGCTCTTTTTCTCATGTATGCGAGTATTTCGCTCACCCAAAATGGCCCAAAGTGCATTGCAAAGATGCGACACTGCTTTGTGCGAGGGAGATCAAAACCAGGTAAGCCGCCACTAAACTCTTCATTTGTGAACACCACAAATCGAGATCTCGATAAGGCTCTCCAAACCTCTTTTGAAACAGGACATTCTCTAAAGAGGTGGTTCATTGTTTCCTCCCCATTTCTACAAAGAAGGACATAAACTACTATTTGTTAATGCAACGCAGACATATTAACTTTTGTTGCCAAGTAGTTCCATCGAGTCCTCCATATAAAGATTTTTATTTTAGATGGTATATCTATCCGCCATAGTTTCCTCGTAAAAATCTCTATAGATGGTTTGTAAAGCATAAGTCAGAGGATCCAAATTTTGTAATAGTTTGTAGGAGCTCTCATCGAGAACTCTCCCCGACGGTTCTCCACCCAAGCCATAAGATCTTCATGTGGCTCGACGCCAAAGGAATGCGAAGAATCGGATTCAGAATCGCTTCGGGAAGGTATTCCTAATCAACTCTCTGCTCCATTCTCTCGTTGTTATCGTTGATTAATTCCTCGCAACTCTATCACTTTGCAAATTATCAAATCGGATATTAATCGAACATTAACGTGATTGGGAATCCATGCATCTTCACTAATCGAAATATTTTGACCCGCACCACTATCCAAAGAAGCCCTTTCTTCAAAACGTCCCTAGTAGCCCAAATACTTCTCCACACATAGGAACAGAATTTCCCGACCAAGCGCCAAGAAAATTACTCTCTGGAAAATACTTCTCTTTAAAAACTTGTGCTACCAATGTGTCTGGATAATTCAATAACCTCCATCCTTATTTTGCCAAGAGAGAAACATTAAATTGAGCCATATTTCTAAAGCCCAAACCGCTTTCTTCTTTAGATCTGCACAAAAACTTCCACTCTGCACCAATGGATACCTCGCTTACTCCGCTCCCTTCCCCACCAAAATTGGCTAATCTACTTCGATCATCTCACACAGAACTTTAGGGAACAAAAAACATGACATAGCATATGTGGGTATTGCTTGCAAAACGGACTTAATGAAAATCTCTTTGCCTCCTTGCGATAATAACCTCGAGCTCCAAGCCTCAATTCGTGCTGCAATTCTATCCACCAAATTCTGAAAAGCCTGTTTTTTCCTTCTGCCTATCATGTTAGGGAGACCCAAATATTTTTCAGGATTAGACGAACTCCTAACACCTAGCAATGATGAAACCACTGCTTTCGATTCCTTATTCGTATTTGTACTGTAGAAAATTGTAGATTTGTTAAAGTTAACGCATTGACTGAGCAGTTCGCATATTCCTTCAGTATTTCTTTCAGAATTTTGGCCCTCCTTTCAATTGCTTCACCAAACAATATGCAATCATCTGCAAATAAAAGGTGTGAAATCTCTGGCCCTTTTCTGCTAGCCTTTGCCCCTTTGACTAAACCGCTCTTTTTTGCTGACCTCATTAATGCTGACAAACCTTCACTACAAATGAGAAATAAAAACGGACTTAATGGATCCCCCTGCCTGAGTCCCCTAGAAGGTTGAAAAGAAATTCCTCTCGCTTCCATTGATAATGATCAGAAACGGGCTATAGTAATACACTTCATAATCAAATCAATCCAATTTATCTTGCAAAACCCATCTTTCTCATCACTTGCTTGACAAACTCCCATTCCACCCTGTCATATGCCTTGCTCATATCCAGTTTTACCGCCATATACCCTTTTTTCCCTGATCGCTTTTGGCGAAACATATGAATCATTTCGTATGCTAAAAGAACATTATCTGAAATCAAACGTCCTGGTATAAAAGCGCTCTGAGCCTTATCAATGAAATTGCCTATGACATCTTGTAATCTGTTTGCAATTGTTTTTGTCACTAGTTTGTAAATAACAGTGCACAAACTTATTGGCCTGAAATTGACAAGAGTGGTTAGTTGTGAGACATTTGGAATCAGCACAATGTCAGTCGTATTAGCTGAACCAATCTCGTTCCCCTCGTTCAACACACCTAAACAATATCCCAACACCTCTTTCCCTACAATATGCCAGTATTTTTGAAAGAATAATGCTGGAAATCCATCCGATCCTGGTGCCTTCAATGGCCCCATCCCCCTCAATGCTGCACATACTTCATCCTCCATGAATGGTGATTGAAGAGCGTCATTGATCTTCTGGGAAACACAACCTTCAATCCCTTCCAACACCTTTTTGGATCAACCACACCTCTCGATGAAAATAAATTAGCAAAATAATTTTTGCACCTCCCCGCAAGCTCAGTATCATCGAGAACTTCGGCCCCATCGTTCAAAACCAACTTAGAAATGGTATTTTCCCTTTTCGAATTGTTGCGCTCTTGTGAAAATAAGCTGTATTTTTATCACCAAATCGTAGCCAATTCACTCGAGCTCTTTGTTCCCCAGACACCTCCTCTTTGTCAATCTCCATGTTCAAATGAATTTTTGTATCGGTGATCTTTGCCAATGTTTCATCATCCCTATCATCCATCAACAACGCCTCAAGCTCTCTTGTAAGTATCCTTTGAGATCCCTTTCTTTCTTTTAAGTGCATTCGCCCATTGCTCCAACCCTAGCTGCAAGGTCTTTAATTTCTCTATTAAGCGCTCCCGACGATGACTCCCAAATTTCCTTAAGCACGCTCTCAAAGGACTCCTCCATGGTCCACCAAGCTTCAAAGTGGAATCTCTTATTTCTTGTGGAGAGCCTAACACTATCTCAGTATTAATGAGTAAAGGAAATGATCGATGTTGCGAAAGGAAGATGCCGAATGTGACCCATCGGGAATAAAGAAACCCATTTATCATTTGCAACCCCTTACGATCTAGTCTTTCTCTTATATTTGTCTCTCGAAGATTTCCCCTTTCCCATGTGAACCAAGCTCCCGAGTACCCAATGTCCATTAATTCACACTCTTCTAGAGTATCCCTGAAAATATCCATTCGTCTTTGATCCCTTGGCAAACCCTTTTTTCTTAAAAGAATACATGATCTCATTAAAATCACCAAACGAGCCATGGATGATCCCCATCTTGGCTTAATCTCTTTAGTAAACTCCAAACATGATTCTCGATCTCTCAAATATGGCGAACCGTAATGCCCGTAAACCTCCATTTATCCCCGACTACCATCCTCCTTCACTAACACGCCTATGTGCCACTTAAAAACTCCTCAAAGTAATCTCAACACCAAACTTTTCCAAACTAAAAAGAGACCCCTCGAGATCCTTCTGCTCCTACATCAATACCATTTGTGAAACCACAACTCCTCCTCACCTTTTCCATACGTTTTTGATCCAATTTCGTCTCTATTAAGAAGGCCACATAGGGATTATGCTGCTTAATTAGATGCCGCAGCCTTCGTATTGCTCGTGAGCTCCCCAACCCACGAACATTCCAACAGATGAGTTTCATTGTGCCCGGTCAGCTGGCTCATCGCCAGCTGCCGATCGTAAATTATTTGAAACAATACTAATCTCCCCATCCACACACATGATCTCAACATAATCTGCTGTATTTTCAGTTGAAGCAGTATATTTCAATTTTTTCCTTACATCATCATTGGCTTCGTCTATATTATCTCCCTTCTCATCATTGAGGAATTTCCTCTTGGACCCAACTTTTGCATGATTACAATGATCCGACTGATTTGTTGATATTAGTCTCTTCCAGCTAGACTTTTTTGGGACCTTACGCCATTCCTCTCCAGAACTATTATTCTCTACCAGCTGTTCACAATACACCCCACTATCGCTTCCTCCCGATCTTTCAATCCATCCTTCCAACTCATCCAACACTTGTCCCTCTATTAACGAAACTCCCTTGCCATCAAAATAATGACCTTTCGTCCCTTTCGCTTTACTCTTTGGATTTTCTGTGTAACTACATTGGGATCTTAATTTTTTGGTGAAGGCCAAAACTGCAAACTTTCTTTTCCCACCATTTTTATTCGCTTTTAATGGTATAGAGAATGGAGGATCCTCTTTAATTTTATTTTTTCTCGCAGGATTAATTGCTCAAAGAATCATTGAGGCCATGGTCCATACGCCCACACCCAAAACAAAAATTGGCAATTTCTCATATTTAAAAGGGATCCGTGGACTTGACATTTGTTTTCACTAAAAACGAAAATACCTCTTCGCAAGGGTTTCTCGCACATCCAAATTAACTCGAACTCAAGCAAAAATCATCTTTAGTTTCGCATCTAAGAACACCTCCAAATGTACTTCCAATAGCATGCATCGATCCTTCTTGTCATATTCTCGAGCACATGGCCCAATCTTTAACCAATATGGCAATGAAATCAATTGAATCGATCCTTTGCCATTTTGACTTCGAGTCTATCGAATAGAATGAGAAATTTTCGGAAAAGCCAAGGGCGCCCCTCCATGATAAATTCAGCATTGTCTTACGAATCAAATACAATGGAAAATAGATTCATCCCACCACTTGAATTTCAAACTTTTTTTTTGTCTTCCATATGCTTCAGAATCGAGCCCTAAAACTATCCGGATTAAATGATTTCCTCGTCCAAAGCAGAACAAATCAAGGTTGGCTTAACATCGCAGGCACAACCAAAGATCTCTTAATTGACAGTTGAATAAGCTCTTCCGCTAATAGCGAGACTTCCTCGCTGGTCTCCCTCTCTGGACCACCACTCTCTTCCATCTTAAGCCACAGTAGTTACTGCTTTCTCTAGGATTCTTCTAGGGAGCACTCTTGGCTTTCAAGGGGACTCCTAGAGGAAAAGAAACTTAAAACTGAATATGTTTTATTAATTTTATAATTGATTTGAATTTTTATATTTTTATAATATTTATAAGTTTATATCAATTTTAATATTTTTTAAATATTTAATAATTTTTATGATTTTTTAATATTTTATGGGATAATATTAGATTAAATCAGAATCTACCACATGTCACATTTGTTTGGTCCGTTAATTTATTTTAATGATTATACTGTGATCAATCACGAGTTTCATTAATGAAGAAGCTTAATTGATTATTTCAATTAAGAACAAAATTTAATTGGATACGAGTTGAATAAAGATATTTAATTAAAATTTCCCAATTTCTTAAAAAAGTGTTTAATTAGATATAAGCGCTTATTAAAACCATTAATATCGCTACATGATAGGCACAAACATGCCGAGATGAACTACACAAATTTGAGAAACAGAATCACAGCACAAAGAGACTAAAGACCCAACTCACAAAGCACACAACAGATTGAGCTATAACAACGCCATCACAAAGCAGCTTAAAAACACATGCTGCAAACGGCAAATTCCCTGGATCGTAGACTAAAGGGAAAGGAGTTGGCCAGTTTGTCAGCTTCCTCAAATCCAAAATTCGTCATCAAATCGGCACCGGATCAACCAACAGTGAAGTAATCCCAGCCTTTGTAACATTTCCGACGTGTGTATAACCATCTCCTTCTTTGTAAAGGAAATCCATAACCCTCGCAAGATTGAGAACGCAAATAAGGATTGGAAATGGAGCCCTAGCTGGCTTAAACAACAACTCCTGGTTTATATCTTTCCAAGCAGTATCAATTAGCTTCTTTAACTCTTCACATGCCTTTTCTTCTGAAACTCCATGTTGCTTCATGTAGCATTCAACCGCCGATGCACAATGTCCAGAGAAGCGGTTTTCAAAAAAATTTTTAGGGGGCCGGATGAAATTTTAATTTTTATAGTTTATATTTTTCTAATTTGTAAAGGATTAAATCGAATTTTTATAATTTTAGGGGGCCAAAGTGTAATTTTACCTTTACTAATTTAAAATTTTTAAAAAATTTGAAGGGTTTAAATGGAAATTTTACCTTTTAGGGGGGCCGGCGCCCATGCCAGCCCCTCCCTGGATTCGCCACTGACAATGTCCTCTCTCTTGCTCAAACTGCATGCGCCCATAATTTTTATTTTATTTTATTTTCATGCAAATGCAAAATCAAACATTATGCAATCTAACATTTGAGACTATTAAAGTAGTAAGAAATAAGAGTACAATGGCTGGTACCTTGTGTGAGACGATATCATCCATGAGACGGGCAATCATCGAAGAAGCTCTTACGACTTTAGGGTTGTTAGTTGCCCAATTGAAGGTTTCTTCTGTAACGACGTCTCCCGTTCCAACAAAAGATGTGATTGTAACCATGGGGTAGCCAGAAGATACTAAGGCATTTTTCATGTACTCTTCTACCGTCGGTACGTAGTTTTCATGGTACCATTTGGCCTCAATAAAATAAGCTTGAGATAATTGTTTCATCTGAAAATTGAAAAGAAAAAAAAAAGATATATACACAGAAATTATCTCTTTTGAACTAAATAAGTAATGATAAATGAAATAAAAAGGGTTTTGTTAATGTGAATTTACTGCTTCTTTTGCGTATTGGACTCTGTATGATTTTCCTTGCTTGGTCATCACTTTCTCCATTTCTTCATAAAGATCTAAGAGTGCTTTGTAGAAAACTTTCATGTATGATGGGAGCCGATCAATAAAGCTGGTATCCCACCTGAAATTAAAATTTAAGATTCAGTCAAATTCTAATTGTTTGAAGACATAGAATAAGTTAATTGTAATACTGTAAACATAGATACTGCAGACCTCTCAATCGCATTTGTAAAGAGTTCAAGTTCTTCATATGTGCCATGTACATCATATATGTCATCCATGGTTGATGCCATGACTATTGCTTTTGTCATTATCTCTCTTGCAAAGGAGTATTGGGGTTCAAAGTACACTCCTAATTTCCAAAAATAACATTCAACCAATCTATCTCGTGCAAAAGGTAGTTTTGTTGCAAAATCTAAATCTTTCCACCACCTGAAATTATATAAACCATTACCTCAAAAGTTAATAATTATTAGAGAAATTTTCAAAAGATATTTCATATGAGGATTAGTAAGTAGCAATCACTTAGAGATCTTGCTTAGTTCTTCCTTGTGCAAATTTTGTAATAAGTTGAAATCCAACTTTGCGAACTTCAATAACGTATTGTCATGTGAATCATCTTCTTGATATAGGGAATGTACTGCCTTGCCTCTAACCTTGGCAAAGCCTTACGAATTGGTCGTTTCAGGGCATGGGAGACTAGTGCTGAAAGGGGACGCTCAATGCCAATTCTTTGGGCAAGCTCTAGATGAGTGGTGGTGAAAGCAAGTGCTTCATCTAGTATATGCTCTCCATGAACAAGAAAATGACTCGCTTCATATAATTCTAGCAAGCCTTTGACATCACTTGTTAAGGATATCTTGAAATTTCCTTTGTCATCTTTGAAATTGTTGAATATTTCTGTTCGATTAAGGAATTGTACATATAGAAATTAAATCTTAATTCTTGAACTATCACCAAATATATAAATATCTTTTATAGAGTGCATAGAGTAGATAAATTTACCAGATTGAGCATTAAAACCATTCTCTCTAAGCAATCGAAATTGAAGAGAAGTATACTCAAGAGTTTGGGCAGCTTTGTATCCATGGTGATGGAAATTAGTCTGTAAAGCATCCTCTATCTCTTTTTCGAAAAGGTAACTCACACCTAAGCGTTTTATTGTAGCAATTAAACGGTATTTTTGAGACGACCCATCAGTAGCCACCATAAGCATCCTCGTTATTTCTTGTTTCAGTTCTTCGTATTCTTGTCGAGTTGCAGTATCTATTTTCTGCATAGTTGTAATTAAGGCTCATAAGAATATCATAAAAATAAGTTTAGGGGTGGCAATCACTTTCATTCGTACTCACATGCAAACACACACACACAGAAGAAATTAAAACATAAATATATTTGTATTTGCATGCAAACACATCTATATATGAATCATCTGCAAGCAGAAGTAATTGTTTACCATTTTGGAGGGACATGAAAGGAAAATATCACCCCAAATACTAGGATGATAGTTGACGGAGCAACGATTGACGTTGGACATGGAAGACATTTCTCTACCTAGTAATTGAGTTTGAAAAGGACACTATAAAAATGAGACGATATCTTCTTGTTGTGATATTCACAAAGAGCTCCTACGCTGTTGTATTTATAGAGATATATCTGTCAATTGCCAAAGTTTTGCTGCATTTTCCATTTTCACGTTTTTGTCAATCAGTTCAAGGTGGAACCTGAATGCTATTGGCTTGAATTGACCCTCCACCAAAGTGAATTGTTTTTACTTTTAAGTTCCCCTTTACCCGCTTCATGATATATTTTTTAATAATTTCTTTATGGAATAATATTCAATATATTATCAATGCATAAGTCTAATTTACCATCAATAAATTATGATAAATCACCACAACAATAAGCAAAATAAAGTAAATATTCGAAGATTAACAAGTAAACACCAACCAATAAGTCGATTGAGTCTTAGCTCAATTGGCATCGGTATTGTTGTCGATGCAGGAGGATGTGAGCTCGAGTGCGTTGAAATGCATTATCCTCCTATTTAAAAGTTAGGGAGGAATTATAGATCATTTTAAGTATTGTATCAAAAAAATATTAATGAAGTAACTTACTACTATTCATTAATGATAAATTAAACTTATACATATAATGATAATACATTAAATATTATTTCATGAAAAAATATTAAAAAATAAGTTGCTTAAATGGAAAGTAAAAGAAAAATACTTTTTGGTGTTTCTCACGGAAAACTTATGTTAAGTAAAAAAAAAAAAAAAATCAGTGGAGGGTCAATTCAAGCCAATAGTATTCAGGATCCACCGTGCACTGATTGACAAAAACGTGAAAATGGAAATTGCAGCAAAACAATGGCAATTGTCAAACATATCTCTAAATATAACAGCTTAGGAGCTTTTTGTCTCACACCAATTGTCCATTTTTTAAAAATATCACAAGAAGAATGTAAAATAAAGTAAGTGAACTATAGTAATTAAGTTACCTCATCAATAAATACTAAAAAGTTCATTTAAGTGGATAAGTCCCACAACTAGTAAGTATGGGTTTCAGCTAGAGGTGTACATGGGTCGGGCTGGGCCCAACTAAAAATTTAGGCCCGTTTATTGGGCTCGGGCCGGGCGAGGCCCAAAAAATGGGCCTAAAATTTTGCCCAAACTCGCCCATATAAAAATGCTAAAACTGGTCCGGTTTTAAATTGACCCACCAGATTAATTTTTATATTATTTTATATAATTTTTAAATATATATAATACATCAAAAATACTAAAAATCAAAATAAATATTTTTCAACAAATTGAAAATAAATTTTAAAAAATATGTAGACTTAAATAACACTAAAATAGATGCAACTTAACAAGCAAATGCCTCTAAAATAATAACAAAATTAACAAATGTCTTTAAAATAATAACAAAATTAACAATAAAATAAGTTTTATATAATATCTAAACAATAACAACAAAATAATAGAAACATAATAGTAAAATGGTAGCAAAATAAGGAGAAAAACAATAAGAAAATAATATTAAAAAAAATAGTTTTTTTTTCCTTTAGTGAATTCGGGCCGGGCCGGGCCGGGCCTGAGCCAAAAATGCCTTACCCGAGCCCGGCTCATTTTTTAAACGGGCCTTATTTTTTTGTCCAAGCCCATTTTTCGGGCCTATATTTTTGCCCAAACCCTCCCACATTTCGGGCCCGGCCCATGTACACCTCTAGTTCCAGCTAATATTTTTATACATCCCACTAAATTTAACTATTATAAAGGGAAAATCCTTTTGCTTCCTGTATGTTTGTTTCTATTTACTTGTTCCAAGTTGGATATTAGCAAGTGCAAAACATTAGTAAATATTAATTAAAAATGTACAATTATGCCTTTGGAATCTGGTATTCTTTCCATGGTGATGGAGGAGGAGATGGCTGGATTGAATATTGAATATGGAGAACAGGAGGTGCTGAATCTTCCGTCTGCAGTGGGATCTCAAAATTCAGCTTATGAACAATGGCAAATTTGTGGTATCATTTCAACTTTTTTCATGAGTTGGATATTGAAAGGGTAATTAGTGGGGTTCCTTTTATTTATGCATCCTTTGATTTATCCATATTCGGAAAAAGTGATGATTCAATTGGGAGATTTTATTGGTAGTTTCTTGGAATATGATTCAACGGGTTTGAGAAACTACATGTGAATACGGGTAAAAGTGGACATTAAAAGGCCATTGAAGTGCAGAAAGAAAATAATGATTTCTGCTTTGAAGTCTGCTTATGCGAACTTTAGATATGAGAGACTTACTCTTTTTTGTTTCTTATGTGGGCGTTTGGGTCACAATGACAAACTTTATCCTATAAGGCTGAATTTGGAGTCAAATGTCCTGGAATATGGATGAGATATATCTTTGAAGGCTCAATCAAGGAGAACTACCACAACAATCCTGTTTTGGGATTCAATCTAGAAGGAATACAAGAGCAAGGAGGTTGATTATGGGGGGTTTTGTAGGGGGAAGGAGGGTGGAAATAGAACATGATTTGGATGATAATCCAATTGATAATGGAGACGGAAAGAATAGACCATAGATGGAAATTATGGATGCCAGTGTTTCTAGTCAGAAAGATTTGCTGGTAACCAATGAGGAACGAAACATAGTTCCATTTTAGATAAGATTGGTGGCTGCTAGGAGGCAAGCCGACCGGGTGCAGTGAAACTTCTAAGTTGTAATGTCTGCGATTTGGGGAATTCACAGGCTATTCGAAGACTTCGGCAAATGCTGAAGATTTATAAGCCCCACATGATCTTCTTTATGGAGACAAAGTTGAATAGAATTAGAATGGAACATGTTCGAAAAAGATATGGTTTTCATAATGGAATAGATGTTCCGACTAAGCGGTCCCGAAGAGGTCTTAGTCTTACGTGGAATGGGAACTATTTGGTTTAGATGAGAAGTTATTCAAATAAACATATAGATATGGAGATCAATGAGAGTGATGATAATAGAAAGTGGAGATTTACAAGGTTTCTGAGGATCCGATGCTTAGAATAGATAAGAATCATGGAATTTATTCACGACGGTTGAGAATAAATTGTGAATGTCGTAGGGTGTGTGTGGCGATTTTAATGAAATTCTATATGCCAATTGACCGCCTCCAAGAGTACCAACATCCAAAGTAGAAATCCTACACAAAAGATGTGAAAGCGATATCCATAAGTATACGGGTCAAGTTGTAATATAGTTACAATAGAGTATGTAAGTACTCAGAGGATCGTACTCTGGCAAAAGCAGCAGCACTAAATTAATTCTAATATAAACATAAATAGATCTAATTAGTACTTTAATCGAATTATAGTACGAAGAATTAAAGAAATGAGTTTGATAAACAATACTAAAAATAAGAAAGGAAATAAAAGAAAAGTAAATAAACGAAAAATGAGAAATCAAATAATCAAATATGTATCAAATCTGGGCATGGGTGATTAGCTTCCTTTGGTAATCATAATCAACTGCTCGCCTCGGTTTTCTTTTCAATCAACTAGTCAATATCCCAATAGGATCTTTCGATTCTTCCATCAAGTACTAAGTCGGCAAGAACTACTTATCTCCCGACCTTAAAGTCCAAACTGATTCAGAGTTAAGGTGTTCATAGATAGGCCATACCAAATTTGGGTTAATTCCCACCTTGATGACTTCCTAGGGTTGTCAAACCTAGGGTTTAGATTCTTCCTTTCCTGAATAGCTGATCCGTTAAGAAATCACTACAAAATAGTTAATTATTCATACCTCCACTCGCTAATCCCCCACAAGAAGATTATTCCTCATAGATCTAATAAACGATATAAACTTGATGGAAAGAATGAACATAAAGAACAATTCAAGAATAGAGTTTAGAATAAGCTGATTTGTATTTAAATTAGGTGCAGAAATCCCCAGAGTTTGTGATAATTCCATAATCTGATTTTTCCACAAAAAGTAAATAACAAGAACAAAATAAAATCTAAAACTTAAGAAAAGAAAAACTAAAGACTGAATCGAAAGAGAAAACTATCCAATCTAAAAAGTGTGTTTAACATGTGCTAAATGAGCTTATTTATAAACTTTAGGGTGGTGCTCGCCCTTAACCTAGGTCGACTATCGTCATTGTGTTTAACATTTGATTGTGTGGACCAAAACGTGTAACACCCTCGCTGTGTATTCAACACCAAAATAGGGTTACTGAGCATTACCGAACTTATTATACAATTAAACATACATTTTACATACATTCTCAAATTTCAAATAAACATCATTCAAAATCATTCACATTGTCCCTAATACGAGCCTACGAGGCTCTAAACATGCATCCAAGATGGTTCGGGACTAAATCGATAACTTATGAAATTTTTGGAAAACTTAGAAAATTTTACAACATTACAGGGGACATACGCCCGTGTGGCCCAGCTGTGTGTCTCACATAGCCAAAGACACGCGCGTGTCACAGGCCATGTGGACAATCGAAATGGGATCACATGGCCGTGTCCCAGCCTGTGTCCGACCCCGTGTAACTCTCTAACTTGGGTCACACGGCCAACCATACGCCCGTGTGACCAGCCCGTGTGCCCTTCAAAATTGCCACACACCCCCGTGTGTCAGGCCATGTGCTAGGCCGTGCCAAACACGTGGGTATATCTTGATCGACTTATGCCACACGGCCAAGTCACATGCCCGTGTGCTAGGCCGTGTGGAGCATACTAGCTTGATTTTAATTCAACACCCGGGGACACGGGCCGTGTAACGACCGTGTGTCACACATTACAGATTGACACACGCGTGTCTCTGCCTGTCGTGTGGACAAAATAAGCTATTTACCAAGTCATCTTGCCACCCAATTTTGTATACACTACACCAAACCAAATGGCACCAAACATGACATAAATAGGCACTCATCCAACCTCAACCAAGCATAAATCATACCATTTCAATACCAACATATACAAGATACACAAATACCACAATATGCCATTCAATTTCATACCAAACTTCACATTCATAAATCACCTAATGGTCACTTTCAAACATGCATTATTTTGCCTAAGTTCACTAGTATATCAATATTCAAAACTTAACCATTTGATATCCATAATGCCTATTCATAACAAGCATCTTCTATCACTAATCAACCACACATCACAAGATCAATTACACATATATATACATGAGCAAAACATGCCAAATACAAGCCAAATCACATGGCTTAAATCATAATACATCCATCATCATTTACAAGACAACTCAAAAGGTTAAATCCATTACTAAAATATATCAAAAAGACCAAACTCCTATACATGCCATATAACCATAAACATATATTCAAAAGTACCAAAATGATAGCTTGATAGTGTGATGAGATCTCCGATGATTCCTAAATGAGACTAGCTTTGATTTCACTATAAAACACGGAAAAATAAACAATGTAAGCTATAAAGCTTAGTAAGCTTGTATAAAAATAATAAGTAAAGCTCACAATTCAATTACCATTCATAATATGAACATAACATACTATAAAACATTTAACCACAATGTTAACATATATTCAATCACATAATTAACAATAAACTCATAACTTTCATGGATTCGATGCTTACGTAGTTTCCATACATACCTGTACTGATACTTGTCTATTTCTCACCATTTCATATCTTCGATATACCCGTTGAACCATTCGAAATACTATCGGATACCCGGGAAACTCGCACCCTAAGTGCCACATATATAGCCGAAGATATCTCAATCTCATATCACATATAATGCTCACTCTCGAGCTATCAACGGAGTCCGCTCACACAAGTCGACGGGTCATGACGAAGCTTACACGGTCTTTGCTCACACACAGGTGACAAGTATCGCAACACATCTTTGGATAACTCAACCACCGTAGGACGTACGAACCAGCACCCAAATCACATAAGCCCTAATGGCATGTCATTCATATCCTAATCTATTCCTAAGGTTCAACCGGGATTTCACATTTTTCGAATCGTTGTCGAATGAATCCGCAAGGTCGTTACTCTGAATTTATGCAATATCAAAGCATTTAAAACATAATTATAACACTTGCTTTTACATACGAACCTACCTCGATTGCAAAAGCGATAAAATAAGTCGATTAGTCCAATACTTTGTTTTTCTCCCGATCTAAATCTGAATTTCACTTTTCTTGATCTAAATGTAATCAAAATTAACTTATTTAATTATCATTATATTCAATTTAATCCAAAATACACATTAAGGCAACTTTACACTTTTGCCCCTAATATTTCAACATTTTTATAATTTAGTCCTTATCTCATAAAAATACAAATTCATGAAATTAAACTTATACCCATGCTAGCCGAATTTCAATTAAGTCCCTAGCAGCCCCTATTTTTCATTTATTTCACAATTTAACCATAAAAATTCAACATTTCTCAATTTAATCCCTAAATGATAATTTTTTCAAAAATCACTTTACAAATGTTGTTTATCTAACAACAAGCATACAATTTCTACCGTTAAATATCAAAACACAAGCTATTTCATCAATGGAAAAACCCTAAACCTTTAACTTGATTTTGCAAATTAGTCCTTCTGTTAGCTAGATAAAAAAAGCAACGATTTCAAAAACATAGAAATCATTAAAAAGAGACAAAAACAAACTTACAATTAAACCTTGAAGTGGCGAACCTCTAGAAAACTTCCATGGAAGTTTTTCTCTTGTATTTTACTTCATGGAAGTTTTTATCTTGTATTTTAGGTGGAGAAAGATGAGTTAAAAGATGACAAAAATGTTTTCTTTATTTTTACTTATCATATTTCATAAATTACTAAATTAACCTTAATAATAAACCATTAAAATAACCTAATTAATGGCCATATTTGTCCACTCATAATAACAATGGGCT
The DNA here is from genome assembly GCA_025698515.1 of Gossypium sturtianum. Classification (NCBI taxonomy): domain Eukaryota; kingdom Viridiplantae; phylum Streptophyta; class Magnoliopsida; order Malvales; family Malvaceae; genus Gossypium; species Gossypium sturtianum. The sequence goes on along the minus strand of JAOWAD010000064.1, from coordinate 83,850 downwards.
AATTGCAACATAAATCCCTTAACTATTTAATTTCATAGCCATTTAATACCTTTAGCTATTAGAACATCACTTTTGTACTTTACGCGATTTAGTCCTTTTTATTAAATTAAGCATCAACGATAAAATTTCTTAACGAAATTTTCACACAATCATATTATCATGTCGTAAACATTAATATAATAAAAATAATTATTTTGACCTCAGATTTGTGGTTCCGAAACCACTGTTTCAATTTGACTAAAAATGGGCTGTTACATAAAACGCGTCTGGCTCATAATTATTTCCCATACAAAGGTGATGTCGCGACACACTAGGTCCTGTATCGCGACATCGAGGGCAGTATGCTCAACTTCAGGGGTATGTCGCGATATCCTTAAACCATGTTGCGACATTGAAGGCAGTCTTGGAATTCTTCTATTCTGCTCCCTATGTTGCGAGATCAAATGCTCGGTGTTGCAACCTAACGACCAGTATTGAGTTAGTATGTAACAGCTCATTTTTAGTAAAACCGAAACAGTGGTTTCGGGACCATAAATCCTAGTCAGAAAGAAAATTTGTTTTAAAATTATTGCATGGTTTGCATCATGATAGGAAAGACGTATGAAAATTTCGATAAGAAAATTTTACCGATTTCATGTTTAATTATAGAAATGACCAAATTGCATAAAATGCAAAAGTTGAGTTCTAGTAGCTATAAGTATCAAATAACTATGGAATTCAAAACTTGAGGTGCTTATATGGTAATTAGACCATTAAGAAAAGTTAGTAGATATTTTTGATGATTCATCCATGAAAAATTAGAAAAAGAAAATGACCAAATTGGAAATTGTAATAAATAAAAGTTTAATGTCATCATTTTATATCATCTTCTTCCCCAAATTCTATGGAAACCCTAGGAAAGAGAAAGAAAATCAAGCAAGCTTAATTAGGTAAGCAATCATGTCTCATTTTTAGTAATCTTTATATTTCCGAGATCGTAATAACTTAATCTATCTATTTTAGGGATCAATTTGAAAAGATATAAAAGTATTGAAATTTTTTCATGGATGAATATGCTGAAAATTTGAAATTTATGGTAGAAAATGAAAGGTTGTTGATAGATAAACAACTTTTGTATAGTGAATTTTCATGAAATTATGATTTAGGGACTAAATTGTAAAGATGTAAAATTAATGGAAAATTTCTGATTTTTATGAAATATATGTGATGTAAATGTTATATGTAAAAATTGGTAAGGCTTGGAATAAGGATCAAATTGCACGAATTTCATTTTTTGAGCCTAGGGACGAAATTGTCATTTATGAAAAGTATAGGGGCAAAATGGTAATTTTTACTAGGGTGTGAATTGAATTAAATTGAGTATGAAATGGATTAAATTGATGTTAAATTCATTTATATGGATCCGGATACACCTAGTACGAAGTTGGATCGAGAAAACAAAAGTATCGATTTAGTAGATCATTGTATACTGAACGTTTATCGAGGTAAGTTCGTGTAACTAAATTGTGTATATTGATATGCTTGAATTGAATGTGTTTATGTGAATTGTATAAATGTTATAAATATATGAAATGATCACATATCCGACAATGCCCGAAAAATGTCAAATCCCATTTGAATAAATGAAAGTCGATGGATACAGGATTTCTCGTATTAGTTGTGGTTCAGCATATGTTGCTAACACACCATAACTTGAAAAAGCATCCTGTTATAAGCCCTCTCGATGCTTCCTGTTACATGGTTCCTGTGAGCATCCTGATCGGTAGTAATCATGCATGTGTTGCGGACTACCGCAGCTCTTTGTGAGCGTCCTGTTATACAATCGGTTGTGATCCCGCATATATTGCGGACACAAACACATCTCTTTATGAGCATCCTGATATAGGCTCTTTTTGATCTTCCTGATATGGCTCACTTGAACTTCCTGTTATATGGCTATTCGGAGCTCCCTGATAATAGTTCTTCGGAGTTACTTGTTTAGCTCAATGAGCTTCCTGTTCTAAACTCTTATGAGTTTCCTATTATAGCCTGGATAAGCTTCCTGTTACATGGCTCACATGAACATCCTATTATATGGCTCGAGAGAGTGCTTCCTGATTATGTGCCCTAATTGGGTACCCTTGAATATGAGTTGACGGTTTACAATGTTGTACACTTCAAGTGTACTACATGTGTATCCATCGGTATTTCAAATAAATTCAATGGGCAAAGTTCTGTCATGGCTAATCTGAACTTGAGATGATTTATCATAGAAAATTATATGTTATACGGAAATATGATAAGAAAAGTATATGTGTATAAAAGTTATTACATGATGAGCTCATCTTTATTACTTGAAAAATATTTAGAAATTTATGACTAACTTGCTTGATTGAGTGTATGTGATTAGGCAATTGGTCAATTTGTTAGGATGCATGTTATTTACATGATTACTTAAATTGAATATAAACGGTAAGTTAAATTCCTGTTATGCGAACTTACTAAGAATTAAATGCTTACTTTGTTTTATTTTCCTCTGTTTTATAGTGCTCGGAAGCTCGTGAAGGTTGGAATCGGTCAGAGCACCATCACATTATCCTTCAGCTCTTTTTGGTATAAATAGAAAACTTATTTTGGTATAATGGCATGTATAGGCTAACTTGGCCAATGTTGGCACATGAATAGTTGTTTGTAATCTAGCCATTGGAATGGCTAATGATGGTATGTTTAGTGAATATATATATGAGTTTATAATATGGTTAATACATATGTCCTTGCAATGGTTAGATTGAATTATAGAAAGCATATAAGTCTTACAAAAGGTAAGTTTGAATAAGTGTGATGATATATCTTATATAATATTAATATTGGCTTGGTTTTAATGTCTTGAATTGGTTAGTATATGTATGTAAGTATTGATATAGGTTGAAGACAATTTGGGTGAGAAAAGAGGCCATGAAAATAGCCTATTTTCATCCACACGGGTAGACTCACGGGCGTGTGGTTTGGCCGTGTGTCCCATGCATCTTAAAAATTGAGAAACAGAATGATCAGAATTGGTCACACGGGCAGAGACACGGGCATGTGTCTCAGCCGTGTGAAACACACGGCCCAACACACGGGCGTGTGTCTTGGCCGTGTGAATCCTGCACCTAGTTTTTGAAAATTAAATTGTCCACACGTCCTAGCACACGGGCGTGTGGCTGGCCGTGTGACCCAAGTCAGTAGCTACCATAATTTGAATACGAGCTGGGACATGACCGTGTGCTTCACATCGAATGCCCACACGGCCTAAGACATGGACGTGTCACTTGGCCGTGTGAACCACACGGCCTAACCACACGGGCGTGTGTTCCCTGCACCTAAGAAAAATTTTGAAATTTCGTGAAATTTTTTTTGAGTTTTTGGTTTAGTCCCGATTTGAGTCTAACGTGTATTTTGGACCTTAAGGACCCAATTAAGGGATGATATGATTGATTTCGAATATTAATAGTAAATAACATAAATTTTCTCGTAAACCACTGTAATGCTCCGTGACCTGTTTCGGTGACGGATAGGGTTAGAGTCATTTACACAAAGACACCTTCTAATGGTCTCTTGCACACTCACAAAGTATATTAGCTCACCCTTAGGCCTCATTTGGCCTCTAAGGTCAATAAAACACTCAAATTACACATTTTATTAAACTTAACTAAACCTACGGAAACGTAATTAAAACTTAACTAAAATGCTTATGTTTAAGCTCTTTAAGTGCGAAAACTAGCTTAATCTGCTACATCGAATTACGACAGATCACCAATGAAAAGGTGGAAAGGGTAATAATAGAGGAGAGATGTATGGAGGATTTTTGAAAGGCCTTAGTTGATTGCGACTTGTTAGATATGGGTTTTTCGAGGCCTTGGTTTACTTAGGAGAGGGGGAATCTGGATGAAACGAATATAAGGGAGAAACTAGATAGGGGAGTAGCAAACGTGGAATGGATGAATTTATTTTCTAAATTCTCGGTTAGTCACCTACCCTATTATTTTTCTGACCACTGCCCACTTCTTATCCAAACAGATCAGGGGGAAAGATGGATAGGTTAAAGAAGGTTGAGATTTGAAGCTTGGTGGGCATTGGAGGATTCTTGTAAGAAGGAGGTTAAAAGGATTTGTGAAGGGAGTTTGGGGAATGTTTTACAAAAATTGGAGAGTATTCGGAAGGGATTGCAAAGTTGGGAAAAACACCTTAAGGAGAGACGAGTTGGAAAAAAATGAGCCTTATAAAATGGTTGGAGGAATTGGATGGTCTCGACAGGGATGACGATATTCTTGTTGAGTTAATTGATGTCAAGATACAATTAAACTTTGAGATGGAGAATAAGGAGATTTACTTGGAGCAGAGAGCATGAGCTAACTGGCTGAAATAAGGTGACAGAAATACAACCTTTTTTCACAGCTTTGCATCTCAACAAAAATAGATGAATAAAATTAGGGGTCTTGAGAATGATTATGGTGAGATTATGACGGACGAATTTCAAAAGTAGGGAAACCAAGGAATTTTATGGATTTCAGACCGATTAACCTTTGTATGGTTTATACAAAATTATCTCAAAAATTGTGGTGAATAGACTTCAGAAGGTGATAGATTGTTGTGTTGATGAAGCCCATAGTGCTTTTGTTTTGGGATGTTTAATAACTGACAATGTACTCCTTGCTTATGAAATTCTTCATACATTAAAGCAGAAAACATTTAGGTTGGAAAGGTCTTATGGCATTGAAATTGGACATGAACAAAGCTTAGAATCGTGTTGAATGAGATTTTGTTAGAAGAATGATGAGTAAAATGGGCTTTCTGTGTGTCGTGAGTCCAATTATCATGTAGTGTGTTAGCACCGTTTCCTATTTGGTTGTTTTGAATGGTAATGTAGGCGAGGTACTTCAACCAAGAAGAGGTTTACGTTAGGGCGATCCATTAAAGTCCGTTTTTATTCTTAATTTTTTATGAAGGGCACTCGACACTCTTAAGATTGGGAGAGGAAGGGAAAGTGAAAAGGGTAAGTGCAAGTAAAAGAGGATCAAGATTTCTCATCTGCTATTTGCATATGATTCATCATATTTGGAGAAGCTACTGATAGAGGCGCTGATATCCTTAAGAATATTCTAAAGGAATATGAAGAATGCTCAAGTTAGTGTGTTAATTATGGAAAATTGACCGCCTCCGGACGTACCAATATCCAGAGTAGAAATCCTACAAATAATATATAAAAAGGTGGTATCTTGAAGTATACTGGGTCAGGTGTAATATAGTTACAATTTGAGTAGGTGAGTACTCTTGAGATCGTACCCAAGGAGGCGAGCACTAAATTAATTCTAACCTAACCGTAAATAGATCTAATTAGTACTTGAAATAAATTATATTATGATGAAATAAAAAGAAAGTTTTTTTTTAATCTATGCTAATAAAAAAGAAAGAAAGAAAAGAAATAAATTATGAGAAATCAAATAATAGAATATATCAACTCTGGGCATGGGTGATTAGCTCACTTCAATAATCATAATCAATTATCGCTCCAGGTTTTCTTGTTCAATCAACTAGTCGATATCCTAGCAGGATCTTCCGATCTTCCACTAGAATAACAGTTCGGCAAGAACTACTTGTCTCTCGACCTCACGGTCTAGACCGATTCACTATTAAGGTGTTCATGGATAGGCCATACCGAATTTGGTTTAATTCCCACATTAATGACTTCATAGCATTTTCAGGCATAGGGTTTATGTTCTTCCTTTCCTGAACAGCTGATCTGCTAAGAGAACCCTACAAAACAGTTAATTACTCATACCTCTACTCGCGAATCCCCCACAGGAGGATTAGTTCTTATGGATCTCATAAACAATATAAACTTGATAGAAAGAGTATACATGAGTAATAATTCAAAAATATAAAGTTTATAAGAAACCTGATTTATATTAGAATTAAATGCAGAATCCTCATAGAGGTTGATTATGTTTCACAAATCTGGTTTCTTCCACAAAATCAAATAACAAAAACTGAAATAAACCTAAAGCCTAAGAAGAAAAAAACTAAAGACTAAATCTAAGAAGAAAATTATACAATACAAAAGTTGTCCATAACATGTGTTAAATGAGCCTATTTATAGAATTTAGAGTGGTCATCGTCTTTAACCCTAAGTCAGATGTCATTCTCGTGCTTAACATTTGATTTTGCGTGTAACGCCCCGAAATATCTATTTTTGTTCTGTGTGTATGTGACACAATTGTGTATCTGCTTCAGTGGTTAAATGCTCTAGGTGTGTGTGGGAGGTCCCAAGTTCGAGCCATGACTTGGGAAAATTTTGGTTTTTTTTAAATAAAGCCCCATCTTGGGTTAGAAGGCTTTTAAGTAAAAGTTGGTAAATAATTAACAGAATGGGCCTGTTGGTCTGGTGGTTAAGTGGAGTGTTAATAGGTTGGAGGTCTTGAGTTCGAATCTCTACATGGGCAAGGGAGATTATTTTTATTCGGTTTGGTGGCGGAGAGTTTGAGTTGTATTTAATAACTGAATAGTGGGTGGTTGAGATAATGTGGGTAATGGATTGAGTGAATCAGTTTTCCCCAAAAACCCACTCTCTAACCGACGCCTATTCCCCCTCCTCTGCCATTTTTCTTTTCTTTTTCATCCATGTTTTGCTCTATAGCCGGAAATTCTCTTCTCTCTTCCCTACTCTTTTTGTTTCTGTATTTTTGAAAATCATCATTGTGGGAGCCACCTTCAAGTTCATCTACTTGGTAAGTTGGGGTAAGCGTGTTTTAATTTCAAAATTCTTGAATCGATGATTAATGGAGTGGTTTCATGTTTAGGAGACTCTTAGGCGTGTGGGGTTTCAATCGGTATCGAGGAGGTGCGATTTCGTTATTGTGCGTTCAAGGTAAGAGTTGTTGGAATATTTGGGAATATATGTTCTTGGTAATTTGGTTTAGTATCGGTTTAAGTGACTGAAATTGGGCTTTGGTTGGTTGAATATAGGTTCTGGAGTGCTCGGGAGTGTTTTTGCAACGAATCAATACCGTGTGGACTCGAAGCGTAAAAAATGAGGTTTCAATGAAGCCAAATACCTCACCGTCGACGCCATATGGGCGTGTGGTCGCCCGTGTGGTAGGTCGTGTGATGAGACATAGGCGTGTGATCGACGAGGCTAGGCCGTGCGCATAAGACACGTCCGTGTGATGGCTAGGTAGGCCGTGTGTGACACACGGGCTAAACCAGGCGTGTGGGAATTTGGGCCAGGCCGTATGATCCACATGGGCCAAGGCCAACCTGGGCGTGTGGGCCCACACGGGCAGACCACATGGGCGTGTGAGCCCGTTTTTACTGAAATGTTTGCTAAGGTTGCACGAGTCACCCAAGTCGACTGTTAACCTTCCATAGGGTCGATAAGCACTTCTTAGACCCTTAATTGTGTGTTATTGATTATGTGAATTACGTACTGAGCATGTTATATACCAGCATGTATACTGAACTGTATGTGTATCTGATAGACTTGTTATAGCATGACATAATATTGTATGTTGCATTGCATTGGGTTGGGGTTGATATTATTCGGAGGAAGTGTACTAAAAGGCTTTTAAGCCTAATATACTAGCAGCTCAGCTGTAAATTATTGTTTTGTGCCGCATTCGGTACTACATGGAGTGTAGGGATGGGTAGGTTGATTAAATCCCCACATGGAGTGTAGGGTTGGACGGAGATGGTGTGTAGAGGATAGTTGGGTAGGACTTTGTTATTGAATACTGTATATCTGTTACTGATACTGTGATGGGTTAAGGCCCTATGCATGGCTGATACTGATACTGTAATGGGCCAAGGCCCAACTGCCACTGATACTGAAAAGGGCTTAGGCCAAGACTGCGTATGATTGTAAACTGATTGTTTGTTTTCTGTGGGATTACACACTGAGTTTACGTAAACTCACCCTCTTCTGTTTAATGTGTACAGGTAATCCCCAAGGTTAACGAATCGGTGCAATGAAGGACTTGACGGTTGCCACACGTACTTTAAACTGTTTTAATTTCAGTTTTGGTATTTATTTCTTAATTATTTTCTAGGTCATTTTATTTGATGTAAATTGGACTTTTTGGACTATTTGCTTTTATTTCAGATTTTAGACTATCTTCGTGGACTTGATAACTGCACAAACTCAACGAACAAACGGTTTTCACTGAAACAAAGGGGTTTTTCTAAGATGGACAGATTTACCTAATTAACTCGGTTTTTCATAAATTAAATAATTTCTAAAGCTTTCGCAACGAATTGTGTTTTAAAACGATCAATTAAATAAGTAAGTATTTTGGAGTCAACAAGAGTAAACAAATGAAAACGAATTTATCGTAGAAACTTAGTTTTCAAACACCCTATCATGTGACATCGCCAGATTCAGACATAACATCTGGGCCGAGTTTGGGGTGTTATAGTGAGAACCAAAATGCTCTTGGCTCGTAATTATTTCTTGTATAGAGGTGATGTCGCGACACACCAGGCCCTGTGTCGCGACATTGAAGGCTGTAACACCCCCAACCCGTATCCGTCGCCGGATTAGGGTTACAGAGTATTACTGATCAACTGGAAACTTTAAAACATCATAACATTCAATAAATTCAATTATATCATAAACTATTCATTCACATACATTTCGCCCCTAAATCGAGCCCCCAAGGACATAAAAATAGCTTGGGAGCAATTCGGGACTAATTTGAAACAAATTAGGAAGTTTAGGAAAAACATGTAAAAATTGGAAATAAGGGTCACACGGCCGTGTGGCTAGGCCGTGTTCCTCACACGACTGTATCACATGCCAATGTCCCCAACTGTGTAAATCTTTCATTAGGGTCACACAGCCGTGTCACATGCTCGTGTGCCAGGCCGTGTAACTCTCTGAGGTTCCCCACACGCTTGTGTGTCAGGCCATGTGCTAGGCCATGTAACTCACTGACTTAAATACTAAGGAACTCTTAGATGACATATGGCTGTGTCGCCAGGCCGTGTGCCTCACACGGCTGAGTCACACGCCCGTGTCTCAGGCCTTGTGGACCCAAAATTACCCAAAAATTCAAGTATCACCCAACACACATCAAAATACCATTTCAACCCATTCATGTACACTTTAAGGAACCTAAGCATCACCCAACACACAGCAAAATACCATTTCAAATCCTAATTTAAAGTAACCAATATGCCATTCAAAGGCACTACATTTCATCAAAACATTTCTAACCAAAGCAAAGGAATTTAACTACATTTCAAGCATGAACTTGGTCCTTCTAACTACCACCATATAACAATCAACTTAACCATTCACTTTTTCTTTACTTCAAACATACCATATAAGGCTTATATTCCAAGTGCTTGCAATGACCAAAGGACTCAAGCTTAATAAAGTATTTAAAATCCATCCAACAAGACTTAAGTTCAAAAGCATATTTGTACCAAGATGATCATAAACACATTCAAGAGCTTTTACTATTCAAGGTCCTATACATGCCATATAACCAAAATATCCAAAATCTACCAAATCAGTCCTTGGGATAGTGTGCTTCTTCGAGCTTGATCCAATCTCCCGACCGTAAAAATGAAATTTAAAAACGAAGAACAAACAGAGGTGAGCTTACTTAAAGCTTAATAAGTTTGTAAAAATTAACGATATAGCTTACCACAAGTTATCTTAACAACACAACTGAATAACAACTAAGATAAATCTCCGACGTTTACAATGTAACACCCAAAACCCGGCCCATGCGGTATGACCGGATCTAGCATGTCACATAAAGAAAACGTATAAAGAACTAAAGTTGATGTTATTTGGTTATAGTTAAGAAAACAAGTTTGGTTATAATTAATCGATAAAATACTACTAATTTTTAGAGGTTGATTGAAGAATCGATAATCGAACTAGTGATCTTTTAAAACCGTGACTTTTGAAAATATTATTGATAATTTGCAGGAAAAATCCAAGTTAAATTATTTGTACATATTTATTATGAAATCTGTTTGTTGATAAATTTTAAGAAAAACCGTTGTTTATGATTTTAGAAAATCCCCGTTTAAAACAATTCATGGAAGATAATAAATCGTCAAACATAAAACAAAATAAAAATCCTGGAGGCCTTATTACAACTTTAAACCCAAAATAGTAAAAGTAACGAAATAAAGCGGAAACGAAATTTACTAAGGTTGAAAATATTATTTCCAAAGTATGGCCTCCACCGAGTCATCCATGGGCCCAAGTCCTCATTCTTCGATCATTACCCGCAAGGATTAAGAGAATGGGGTGAGTTACTAGAACTCGATGTATAATCCCCTTACCGTCATCCACTGGGCTTTGAACCCGTATAGCAACATCTTGGACCAAGCCCATTTACAACAATATTTAAATGAAATGAATGTAACCCAACCCATCCATCCATCACACCTCGACCAGCCAATCACACACTGTGGGGATCAAGTCAACCCACCCGCGCTCACACCAATTTGCGATCAGTCTTTATTTGTATAATATTTTTGTGGTCAAGCCACAGAAATCATAATTAAGCACAATAATAAACGAATTGTGGCAATGCCACCATGCTACCTTACTCTCCATACAATTTTTCCCAACCCATGCAATATGTACAGATGCAATATAATAAAAATATATCCACATATATAACAACCATTAATCTAATGAAAAATTTCGGTGAATCGGCCCATTAAAGCACTTTGATAATTCGGCCCATAAGGGCATTCTAGCAAATCGCCCGTTAGGGCATTTTGGTAAATCGGCCCATAGGGCATTTTTGTAATTTAGCAAATTAATACCGATTTTGACAGATCTTTAGAACTAATGTTGTTTAAGCAAGTTACTCAATTCATGCCATATTACAATTATTAGATTTATAAGCAACAACGATCTATTTTCCAACATGATAGTGAATCACGAATCTATGGAATTTCAGTGTGAGATTACACACCTAATTACGGTAATAATTAAACCTTCTTGATCGTCGGCACCCTTAGTATCATGAACGACCACGATTTGCCTACTCTCACTAGAAGATGGTCCACAACCTGGTGGAAAATCCCAAAGCCGCCGATATCGCCCTTCGTTTGAGCTTGGGAGTAGAGATTGCAAGTCCACTCCCTTTTTGTCCTCCTATCGATTTTCCCTTAATAACTCTACCACTTGCCTCCATTGAAAGAGTCTCGATTAGAATAATAATACTACAATGAGAGAAAGTAGTTGTTTAGGAGAGGATTTCGCTTACCACTACTTAGAATGACCAGCGAGTAGAGAAAAGCGAGTGATTTAGTCCCTAGAATAAATGATTAGACATAACCATCGATCCGTTTTTAACGGAATAACCAAGCAATGAAAGAGATCGAAATGAACCTTGAAGAAATTCCTTACCTTAACAATGATAGATCCGACTCCCACCAATTGGGCTTATAGGCTACGGATGAATCGACAAGGATGTGATATCTGACCACCCACTAGAACACTACGAAAAAGAGATAATCACGATATGAGGGAGTAGGAGAAGGGGATGTTTCGGTTTAGAGAACCATCCAATGATAAGAGCACCTAATCGTCCATGAAGAAAGAAAATGAAAAGAGGAGAATGAAACCACTTACCGATTCGGTCAAAGAAGAGAGTGCCCAACACAAAGGAAAATGAAGAAGAGATAAAGTGTTATAAGGTTCGGCTATTTAGAGAAAAGGACAAGGAAGATTCGGCCATCAAGTATTATTGACTAATGAAAAAGAGGAAGATTGGGAATAGTGAGAAAGAAAAGAAAAAGAAAAGCTAACTATGAAAAGATGAGAAAAAGAAGAGAAAGTATTCCTTAAGGTCACGGTTTTAGGCAAGGAAAGAAGTACCAAATGGTCAAAAGAAAAGAACTTTCAAATTGAACAAAAACTTCTCAAAGTGCCTAAGAAAATTCGGCAATCAAAGGAAAAAAAATTGGAAAAGAGAGCACCAAAATGTTAAAAAGAAATGAAAGCTTTTCATGCACAAACTTGCAAAAGGAAAAAAGGCCAAAAAAATTTCGGCTCCCCTTTTCTCCCTACCAAAATCGTGTACCACCTTTACCAAAAAGATGAGTGTTGACCAAAATTCTTTCCCCAAACTCCTTCCAAAACTTCGCCAACATATCCCTCCCTTATCCCTTTCCTTTATTTCTTTCCTTATTTTTCCTTGATCTCCTCCTTACTCTTCTCCTTAGTGTTCTTTCCATCATTAGAAAGTCTTCCTTTCCTTCTTTAATGTCTTGGCCAGACACTTACCATCTTCCACATGATTAGCACAAAAAAAAATTAAATCCACAAGTTGCAATAGGTGGGATTCGAACTCCACCCCCTGCTCCTTCATGTGGCGCCTTACCACTTTGCTACTAGCTCTTCTTGTGCTAGCTAAATACATACTTATTTCCTTAAGCCTTGACGCCACTTACCTTCTCTCCTTAAAGTGCTTAAACACAAAAAATTTCTACTAGGGCCCAACTCAACCGCAAGCCTTCCTAGGGACCCCTAAACATACACAACTAACATTTTTAACTAGCCTAACGCATGGTATAATACAAAACATAAAATCCGAATTTGAGGATGTTACAATTCTACCCCCTTAAAGAAATTTCGGCCTCGAAATTTACACGATTAAAGAGATGAGGGTATTGTTGTCGGATCATGTCCTCAGACTCCCATGTAGCTTCCTCTGACTCGTGATTACGCCATAATACTTGACTAACGGAACTGACTTCCTTCTCAGCACCTTAATATCTCGATCTAAAATATGCACTGGCTCTTCTTCAAAAGACAAGTCATGTCTTATTTCGATTTCCTCCACTGGCATAACATGAGACGGATCCGAACGATAACGCCTTAACATCGAGACATGGAATACACTATGTATCTGACTTAACTCCGAAGGTAACTCAAGCTGATAAGCTACTGGCCCAACACGTTTCAATACACGGTAAGGTCCGATAAATCTAGGGCTCAACTTGCCCTTCCGACCAAATCTTAAGATCTTTTTCCAAGGTGAGACCTTCAAAAAGACCCGATCACCCACAGAGAACTCTATCTCTTTCCGCTCGGATCCGCGTGCCATTTACTCGTCTATTTGAAGCTTCTTTTACCGAGAGCCCGAATTACCTTAACTTTTCCTCCGTCTCCGAGATCAACTCTGGACCCAATAATCTGCCGCTCCCAGGCTCGATCCGGTAAAATAAGTAGAGTCGACACCTACGACCATACAACACCTCGTAGGGTGCCATATGGATCTTTGGATTGATAGCCGTTGTTGTATGCAAACTCGCCAATGGTAGAAAATCTTCCCAACTACCCTTGAAGTCGATCACACAGCCCCTTAACATGTCTTCTAGAATGGATTACTCTCTCCGATGACCATCCATGCATGCGATGAAGCGCCGTCTTTGAAATTTAGTCTTGTACCCAACGCTTCATGTAGAGCCTTCGGAATCGTGATGTAAACCTAGGATCCTATGCGATATAATAGACATTGGTACCCTATGCAACTTCACGATCTACTGCTACATACAATTTGGCCAACTTGCAATGAATAATCCGTGATGCGAATAGGTAGAAAATGAGCGATTTAGTTAATCGATCCACTATAACCCATCACGAATCTTTCTTAGTAGGCGTTAAAGGTAACCCACTAACAAAGTCCATCGTTATCCTTTCCCATTTCCATAGTGGGATTTTCACCGGTTGTAGCAACCACAGAAGGCGATTGATGTTCCGCCTTCACCGCTAACATGTCAAGCACTTGCTCACGAAATCGGTAACCTCCCGTTTCAACCACGGCCACCAATACCGCTCACGGAGGTCTCGATACATTTTGTTTCCCGGGGTGCATAGCATATGGGCTACTATGCACTCACGCAGAATCATTTGTCTTAATTTCAAATCCACAGGCATACAAACTCTTTCGCGAAAACACAATACTCCATCACTATTTAATCCAAAATCCCTATCTCACCACCTTTCACTTGCTGGCGAGAGACCCAACCTTTCATCTAACAACCGCTTTTCCTTAATCGACTTACCCATGCGAGGCTTCACTTGAAGTTCAGCTAACAAGCTGCTATCTTCATAAAGGCTGAGATGAGCGAACATCGCTCTCAAATCCGATATCACCTTACGACTCAACGCATCTGCCACTCGTTAGCTTTACAGGTGATACTCGATTGAGCAATCATAATCTTTCAATAATTCTATCCACCTCTGTTTGTCTTAAGTTCAACTCCTTCCAGGTAAGGAGGTACTTGAGACTCTTATGGTCCGTGTAGATAATCGACTTCTCCCCGCATGCAGATAGTGTCTCCATATCTTGAGCAAACACCACTCTGACTAATTCCAAATCATGTGTGGGATAGTTCACCTCATGAGGCCTTAATTGACGAGATGCATAAGCCACCACTTTCCCCTTGCATCAACACACATCCCAAGCCCGTGTGTGGCGCATCACAATAAACAATAAACTCTTTACTAGCCTCGAGAATTTGGATCAATATTAGGCGCTTCAGCCAGAATCTTCTTCAATCTCTCAAAGCTTTCTTGCTTTGTTATCGACCACACAAGCGGTACTCCCTTATGCAATAAGCTTAGTTAGGGGTGCGGTAATCAACGAAAACCCCTCAACGAAGCGCTGTAATACCCAGTAAACCTAGAAAATTTCAGTTACGCCATCGACTTGGTGACTTCTAGTTCAATCATGACCTCGATCTTCGAGGATCAACTCTAATTCCTCGGCGGACACAACATGTCCCAAAAAGGTCACTTCTCTTAGCCAAAATTCACACTTACTTGAATTTGGCATGCAGTTACTTCTCCCTAATATCTGCAATGCGACCCGTAGATGCGAATCATGCTCCTCTTACGTCTTTTGAGTACACCAAGATGTCATCTATGAACACCACCACAAACCGATCTAGATAGGGTTGGAAGACTCGGTTCATCATGTCCATAAATGCACTTGGTGCATTTGTCAACCCAAATGGCATCACCAAGAACTCGTAATGCCCATAACGAGTTTGGAACGATCTTGTGAATATTCGCCTCCTTGACCTTTAGTGGTGATACCTCGATCTCAAGTCTATCTTCGAGAAGACCGAAGCTCCTCGCAGCTGATCGAATAGGTCATCGATCCTCGGTAACGGGTACTTGTTCTTTATCGTCAACTTATTCAATTGTCTATAATCGATGCACATACACATCGACCCATCCTTTTTCTTAATGAAAAAAATTGGCGCTCCCCACGGTGACACACTTGGTCGAATAAATCCACGATCCAATAACTCCACGAATTTGAGCTTTAAGTTCCACTAGCTCCTTCGGTGCCGATTCTCATGAGGAGCAATGGACCTTTGGAGCCGTTCTGAATCTGACTCAATCTGCGAATTCCACTTCCCGATCCAGAGGCAATCCTAAGAGCTCCTCAGGAAAGACGTCGAAAACTCTTTCAACGTTCTAACACTCTCTACCGACAACTCTTTGGCATCCAAAGCAATCGATAAAGGCTAAGAACGCTTCACACCCCTTTTCGTACTCAACCTTTCCACCTTTAAAGCAGATACCACATTAGATAGATAATTTCTTCTTTCACCTATCATCATCACTTCCTTATCCTTTGAAGTTCTTAGTACCATCCACTTTGCAAAGCACAGTCCAAGTTTGCGTGTTTAACCAGCCAGTCCATGCCCAAAATAAGATCGAACTCGTCGAATGGCAGTTCCATCAAATCCGCCAGAAATACTTCCCCCTGAACTTCTAAAGGCACATCCCTAAACAACTTATTTACTACCACCGACTGTCCTAAAGGGCTAATCACAGTTGTTTCTCTAGCAGTAATCTCAGGTCTAATATTCAAAGTTCCGAACACGGCACATGCAACATACGAATGGGTGGATCAATGTCTATTAAAGCGGTAAAGGTACATCGATATGAAGAACGTCACTGGTTATAACGTTCGGTGCGTCGCCATCCTCTCGACGTCGACCGCATAGACCAAACCTGGTATCTCGCCTCCGCGTTACCCACTATTCACGGTACCTCTACCCAGTGCACCACGACCTCGTCCTACACCATTACCACCTCGACTGGCCCACGGCCTCTCGGCGGCTGGCGAGCGCCTCCTCATTGCGCGCAAATGCATTACGAACTACCCGAGTCCGAGCGGGGCTCTCGAGGGCAATCCCTAAACCGATGGTCTTTGGATCCACATCCAAAACAACCTCCAATTCTTCCAAAGACTCTCCCGAGTGAAGTTTTCCACAATCCACACAAGGTTGTAAATGATTGGTAGTAGTTGGAGCACCCACTCAACCCGGTCCCTCATTCACCGGGCTTTTACGAAATCCTCTAGCGGGGGCACGAATATCTAGAGTCTCTCTTGTTCTGCCTCTATCCTTGTCTCGATTTTGCCATTTCGAGTGTTTAACTTCTTGACTATCTTAGTTTTTTCCACGGTTGTAGCAAAATTCCTCTCATACAGTGGGGCTATCGATTACTCGCAACTCATCACGCAAACCGTCCTCAAAATGGACACGGCATTCATAATCGATCGGCACTATACCCGGGCATACCGACTCGAGCCAACGAAACTCGCCTCGTATCTTTGCCACTGGACCTACCTCCTTGGACCAGATTCAGAAATTCCTTCCTTCCGGGTATCCACATAGCTAGCCCGACATATTTTCCACGGAATCTTTGTCTTAAAGAAATCCCAAATGTCTGATCGGCTGAGTGCCTTCCCGAGCGGTGAGCCACCACCGTCGCCTCGTCTCTCGAAGAATGACACAACCCCTTTCGGTTTACGCTCAACTGCACAATCCAGATCATCCATAATTCGCTCCACCGCCTCAAGCCAGTACTCCGCTACACTAGAGGCTACACCCAAAATACCCCTAAAAAATTTGGCCCCATTTGATCTAAGTCGCTCAGATATCGACCCACGAGCTCCCGACCCAGTTCTAGCCCCAAAGAACCCTTTCTAGAACTTCGTAACATCGCTGGGGACAGAGCGTCGTCCTCTCTCATTCGATCGTGTGACCCGGCTTGATCACATTGGTAGCGGCAGTGCGTCCATTTCAGGCATATGTCCAGATGCCTCAGATACAACTCTAGCACCTCGGCCTCTACCACGGCCACGTCTACCACGTCCACGTCCTCTAGCGCTTATATTTGCTAAGTCGATTTAATCTGATTAAGAGTCTTATGAATCAATATGCTATTCAATGTTTATTAAAAAATGTTTTATGGAATAAAGAAAGTAAAGTTGTTTTAGCAAAACATATCCTAAAGTCTCAATCTCTATAATTTCAGCTCCTAAAGCTAAAAGTTCTAGAGTATCTCTATTTTGTGAAGTTTTCATACTACAGTCATACCACAATAATCATAAAAATGAAAACAAAAACTTCTTGACTTGGTGCTTAGGATACCCGTGGTGCCATACTTCCTCTAAAACATGTATTTATAAATCGAATTTTAAGCGATTTTAGAAAACATTTTTGAACCCAAACCACAGTAGAGTTTTGCAATCGGACTCACGATACCATAAAATGTAACACCCCAAACCGGGCCATGCGGTATGGCCGGATCTAGCATGTCACATAAAGAAAGCGTATAAAGAACTAAAGTTACGTTATTTGGTTATAGTTAAGAAAACAAGTTTGGTTATAATTAATCGATAAAATACTACTAATTTTTAGAGGTTGATTGAAGAATCGATAATCGAACTAGTGATCTTTTAAAACCGTGACTTTTGAAAATATTATTGATAATTTGCGGGAAAAATCCAAGTTAAATTATTTGTACATATTTATTATGAAATTCGTTTGTTGATAAATTTTAAGAAAAACCATTGTTTATGATTTTAGAAAATCCCGTTTAAAACAATTCATGGAAGATAATAAATACGTCAAACATAAAACAAAATAAAAATCCCGGAGGCCTTATTACAACTTTAAACCCAAAATAGTAAAAATAGCGAAATAAAGCGGAAACGAAATTTACTAAGGTTCGAAAATATTATTTCCAAGTATGGCCTCCAACGAGTCATCCATGGGCCCAAGTCCCTATTACGATCATTACTGCAAGGATTAAGAGAATGGGGTGAGTTACTAGAACTCAATGTATAATCCCCCTTACAGTCATCCACTTTGGGCTGACAGACCAGTATAGCAACATCTTGGACCGAAGCCCATTTACAACAATATTTAAATGAAATGAATGTAACCCAACCCATCCATCCATCACACCCCGACCAACCAATCACACAGTGGGAATCAAGTCAACCCACCCATACGCTCACACCAATTTGCGGTCAATTTGCTATTTGTATAATATTTTTGTGGTCAAGCCACCAAATCATAATTAAGCACAATAATAAGCGAATTGTGGCAATGCCACCAGGCTACACTACTCTCCATACAATTTTTCCCAACCCATGCAATATGTACAGATGCAACATAATAAAAATATATCCACATATATAACAACCATTAATCTAATGAAAAATTTCGGTGAATCGGCCCATTAAAGCACTTTGATAATTCGGCCCATAAGGGCATTCTAGCAAATCGCCCGTTAGGGCATTTTGGTAAATTGGCCCATAGGGCATTTTTGTAATTTAGCAAATTAATACCGATTTTGACAAATCTTTAGAACTAATGTTGTTTAAGCAAGTTACTCGATTCATGCTATATTACAATTATTAGATTTATAAGAAACAACGATCTATTTTCCAACATGATAGTGAATCACGAATCTATGGAATTTCAGTGTGAGATTACACACCTGATTACGGTAATAATTAAACCTTCTTGATCGTCGGCACCCTTAGTATCATGAGCGACCACGATTTGCCTACTCTCACTAGAAGATGGTCCACAACACGGTGGAAAATCCCGAACTAGATATATCGCCCTTACGTTTGAACTTGGGAGTAGAGATTGCAAGTCCACTCCCTTTTGTCCTCCTATCGATTTTCCCTTAATAACTCTACCACTTGCCTCCATTGAAAGAGTCTCGATTAGAATAATAATACTACAATGAGAGAAAGTAGTTGTTTAGGGAGAGGATTTCGGCTTACCACTACTTCCAAAGGACCAACGAGTAGAGAAAAGCGAGTGATTTAGTCCTAGAATAAATGATTAGACATAACCATCGATCCGTTTTAACGGAATAACCAAGCAATGAAAGAGATCGAAATGAACCTTGAAGAAATTCCTTACCTTAACAATGATAGATCTGACTCCCACCAATTGGGCTTATGGCTACGGATGAATCGACAAGGATGTGATATACAACCACCCACTAGAACACTACAAAAAAGAGATAATCACGATATGAGGGAGTAGGAGAGAGTGATGTTTTCGGTTTAGAGAACCATCCAATGATAAGAGCACCTAATCGTCCATGAAGAAAAGAAAATGAAAAGAGGAGAATGAAACCACTTACCGATTCGGTCAAAGAAGAGAGTGCCCAACACAAAGGAAATGAAGAAGAGATAAAGTGCTATAAGGTTCGGCTATTTAGAGGGAAAAGGACAAGGAAGATTCGGCCATCAAGTATTATTGACTAATGAAAAAGAGGAAGATTGGGGAATGGTGAGAAAGAAAAGAAAAGAAAAGAAAAGCAAACTATGAAAAGATGAGAAAAAGAAGAGAAAGTATTCCTTAAGGTCACGGTTTTAGGCAAGGAAAGAAGTACCAAATGGTCAAAAGAAAAGAACTTTCAAATGGAACAAAAACTTCTCAAAGTGCCTAAGAAAAGTCGGCAATCAAAGGAAAAAAAATTGGAAAAGAGAGCACCAAAATGTTAAAAAGAAATGAAAGCCTTTCATGCATAAACTTGCAAAAAAAAGGCCAAAAGAATTTCGACTCCTTTTTCTCCCTACCAAAACCGTGTACCACCTTTACCAAAAAGATGAGTGTTGACCAAAATTCTTTCCCCAAACTCCTTCCAAAAATTTGGCCAACATATCCCCTCCTTATCCCTTTCCTTTATTTCTTTCCTTATTTTTCCCTTGATCTCTTCCTTACTCTTCTCCTTAGTGTTCTTTCCATCATTAGAAAGTCTTCATTTCCTTCTTTAATGTCTTGGCCGACACTTACCATCTTCCACATGATTAGCACAAAAAAAAATTAAATCCACAAGTTGAAATAGGTGGGATTCGAACTCCACCCCTTGCTCCTTCATGTGACGCCTCACCACTTTGCTACTAGCTCTTCTTGTGCTAGCTAAATACATACTTATTTCCTTAAGCCTTGACGCCACTTACCTTCTCTCCTTAAAGTGCTTAAACCCAAAAATTTCTACTAGGGCCCAACTCAATCCCAAGCCTTCCTAGGCCTCCTAAACATACACAACTAACATTTTTAACTAGCCTAACGCATGGTATAATGCAAAACATAAAATCCCGAATTTCAGGATGTTACATACAATCTACCATAGATAATAGCCACTCATTTCATTAAATAAGTTTAATCAGATAACATAGCTCGACATTTCAAAACTGCAGAGTATCATTCATTCGGCTAGATCCCAGATTATTGGTTGTTCCCACAATCTTTGCTCAAACAAGGTGTAAAGGATCTGTAACATATCACGGGACCTCAACCATTGCTCTGATTCATTCATTAGAACAGAGCATTTAGCCTTTTTACTAAATCTCGATGCTGCTCACACAAGCTTTCGAGAATCTGCAATCTTATGCAGGATTCTCGACCATCGGATTAGTCCATATCGTCATATGATTTACATAATCCTTTCGTCACTTCACTTCCTGGACCAAGGCCTAATCACCTTAACTATTCATTTTACCATCTCTCATTTTGATCCAATAAGCTTAGCAATTCCCCAACTTAGATATTTGTAATTTTATTGGAAGAAACACCAATTATAAGAATTAGAAATACGAACTTCTTAGCTAATTCGCAGTAATAGCCAAAGTACAGGGACTACCACGCTACCTTGTCTTTTCCTCGGTCTTTCACACGTTCATGATCTAAAACAATAGTTTCATTTAATTAACTAAATCCAATAGTAAAATTAACTAATTTTATGCAATTAAGTCCTTTTTAATACTTTATGAAATTACCCTTAACTTTTTATTTTTATTCAATTTAGTCCCTAGGCCTTAATCATGCAAATTATCCATTTTTATTGAAAACCCAATCTAACTGAATGTCAATAGCTCCCATTACAAACCACTTTTGTAATAATTTCACATCAAGTTCTTGGGTTTATAATACTTTAGCAATTTAGTCCCTAAGCATTAAATTCATCAAAAATTACTTTACTAAATAGCCAAATATAACATCAAAGCTTAATGTTCCTCCATAAAAATTAAAGAACAAATCTAAATAAAAAATGGCACAATCCAAAACATTTAAAAGTTTCACAAATTGATCCTTGGGTTAGCTAGATTAAGCTATCTGAACCCAAAAACATAAAAATTACTAAGAACAGGGCTAGGATTCACCTACAAACCAAAGCTTCAAAGTTGAAAACTATGGAAACCCTAGTTTCCTTGTGTGCCATGGAGAAGATGAGCAAAATGAAGCAATTACCTCATTTATTTTTCTTTAATTTATTTTATATACTTAGGTTTTTTTGTAAATATATCAACTTTCATAATTAATTCTTAATTAACTATTATTAGGCCTAATTAAACTTATCCACATGTGTATATCATCATTTAAATCCACTAATTTAACTCTCATGGGTTAAATTATTCATTTGGTCCCTCTAATTTATAAACTCAACTTTTTACAACTTTTACAATTCAGTCTTTTTTACTTATTAACTATCCAATCGATAAAATTTATTAACCAAAATTTCATACGATACTAATGATCTAGTAAATATTAATAATATTTACTAACAGGCATATGTCGATTCATGGTTCGAGAAACCCTTTTTTCCAACACCTTTGAAAAATGAGTTGTTACAAAGGCAGTATGCTTCATCTTCAGGGTGTCTTCAGGGGTGTGTCACAACATCTTCAGGCTATGTCGAAACACCAAAGATAGTCTTGGATTTCTTCTATTCTGCTCCCTATGTTGCAACATCCATTATCTATGTTGCAACATAGTCACCAATATCGAGTTAGCATGCCTTCTAATAGTATCTTGCATGCTCACGAAGTATATTACTCACCCTTAGGCCTCATTCGGCCCCTAAGATTAATAAAACACTCAAATTATGCGCTTTATTGAATTTAAATAAACTTACAAAAATGTAATTAAAACTTAACTAAAATGCTTGTGTTCAAGCTCTAACGTCATGAAAACTAGTTTAATCTGCTACACCAAATTACGGCAGATCAAACTCCCCCACACTTAAGTCATTGCTTGTCTTCAAGCAAATCAAATCAAAAATTGAAAATAAAAAGACGACCCTTGAGCAAGTATGGTACATCTGTTTAGCTTTGGAGCACATGAGTAAGTATTTTATATACATACATAATCTTGGAATGATATGTAGCTGACTTGCCACTTCTGATACGATGCAAACACCAAGTTTAGTATATTTCAAAGCATACTAGCATTAAGAATCTCAAATGTAGGGATCCATCAATAAATTATACAAGTAATTTGGTTATCCTAGTAGAATACAAACAATCATAATTGCAATTATTCAGTATGATTTCAAATTGTGAATAAATCTACCTAGATCACATAGGGCTTTTAAATCTTGTAATGTTACGAGGCTTAGGGCGGTATGGAATTCAAGAATAGTAGCGTCAAATAGTTTCAAGCACGAAAATAGTTTGGCACATCATGTTGTCCCTATTCTCCCCTAAGTGACCCTTTCCCACTCAACCCAGATCATTCTCCTTCTCTCACCTTCCTTATGCCTCCTTATAGGAAATCTCAAAGCATCATACAACAACTACGGCTAGCTCACAATTTTTGTACACTAATTAATGAGTTTTTATATTGTTGTAACTTTGTCATATTTCTTTATTTTTCAAGGTACCACATTCACAAATGCCTTCATTTTTCACATACTTTTTCTACTCGTGTAATTTCCTTTACGATTTTTTTCTTTTGCACTTTTAAGCTAACCTATCATCACTATGCTCCACTTTGATCTTTCCTATCGCTCTATTTTTACAAAACCACTATAATGTATCTATTTAACCCTCAATATGCATGGCCAGACGTCTATAATCATGCAGTTCAGGACCAAAAAAAGGGTAAGCACAAATTTTCATTTTTAGCTCAAGTTTTATATATGGGTTCATTAAGAAGTGTTTTTTGGCTCAAAATAGGTACTAAGGATTAATAAATAGGGTTAGCTTTTTGGCTCTGGGTGTATACCAAATAATGCCTTAGGTCATCCTTAGGTATCTCAATATTCACAAATTTAGTCAACCAAACAATCACAAATTCTAAAATTTATCATTCATATTAGCACACTTGTTTCCTTGTATTCTCTATATCATTTGGTACATTCAATTGCTTACTGCCTATTTACAATGTAATATATAGAACTTAGTAGAATAATAATTTAAAAAAATTACCTATCATCATGCCAAATTTACCGTAAATACAATCAACCTATGTACATGCTCCTAACCAATCACTTGTATTTCTACAAGCTCAAGCACACAATTGACAAGTAATATAAAAAAAACATACAAATTTAAACAAATTCTCTATGTTACCCCCCACACTTTAGGTAACACATTGTCCCCAATGTGTAGCCCCATAAAAGATAAGGAAAGAATTACTCGATTAACCGTGATAGTTTCGTGAGCTATTGGTGGGTGTTTCCTCTTTCGATCGTTGACAACTCAAAATTATTGTGCATCTGGTATGTGGGGTTCCTACGCAAAAAATTTAAACAAAACACCAAACAACTAATAATCTACTATTACTCTTATTCCTAACAATTTAAATAAATTAAAAATAATCCCAAATTTAATACAATCTTTAAAAACAAAAATTAGAAGTTCAGTCATCCTCCTCAAAATTCGTCTCATCATGTTCCTCCCCCTCCTCATTTCATTCTTCCTCTTCGCTCTCCTGCTCCTCTTCTTCCTACTCTGGATGCATTGGCTCAAACATGTCTGGCATGTAATTAAGTACCCTAATATTGTTTTGCCGTGCGGATTCCTCAAAAATCGGGTCCGTCTTATGCATCCACTATATCACCCAATCTAGCTTGGGATGACTGCTCTCATCAATTTCTTGTTGAGTGGTCAATTTTGCTTTCCTTTGAAACGAAGCCGTAGCGGCCATCATCTCTTGTTCGCATTTGTTCCACTCCATAACTTGTTTAGTCAAAGCTCATTGTCTTTGTGTATACAAAGTGTCACCAATTATGCTTGGGATGGCTTCATTGATTGCTTTGTAGATGCCATTGGAATGCTGCTCTTTTTGCATAAGGCCGTCACTAAGTGCGGAAAGAATACTCCCACCTTACTCTCTCTGGATGCACCGTTTCATATTTTGATATATCCACATTCCAATGCATACCTATTTTTACGCAAAATAGCGTAAAAAAACCACTCGAAATTTATTGACATTAGAAACATTCAATGCGGGGAGCTATTTTGGTGCACAAAAATTGAATCCACATTTTTGCTTCAGGAACATTATTGCTTGATTAAAGGAGGTTAGAATATCGATTACAGGCGACATTTCCATTCACCCCTCCCCTCATTAGGAAGTTTAAAATATTATCCATTTTATATCTCTCAAAATATTTCAAATCATTTTCTTCTATAAATTTTTTTCATAAAATGGAGCATTATAAAATTCACAAATAATCGAGGGTAATTCAAATACTTCTTTCCCTCGTCTTTGTATTGTATCCCATGTGTGTCCTTTAGTTTTCTTAAACACTTGGTCCCGTAAAGATTAATAGAATTCTGAACTATGGGGACCATAATAGAGTCTTTTGGGATTGTACAAAAATGTTACGCATATATAATCTCTAATTAGAGGTCATATCTCGACATAGGATCATTAACGGTTCAAACCCTGTTCTTGAATAAATATTTTCCTTAGAGTTCTAAAAATATCTTCCAACATTTAGATTCGAGGAAATTAGAGAGGTTTGGAGTTGTCAATGGTTCCAGTTCATTAGTTCTATTAACTTTCCTTGGAGGCATATTCAATTATATTCTTAGGCTAATGACTAATAACCTAGCAATCAAACATTCCACTAGAATAGTAAAAGCTATAAAATGAGTTAGGAACTTTTAACCTCAAATAGAGATTTGTCGGATTCCCTTGAGAAATCTTGTTGTTCTGTCTCTAAATCCTTGCACCTAGTGAGTTTATTCCGAAAATAAGATATGCAAAACAAAGATTTGGAAACAAAAGGAAATTTAGAGGTTTTAAGAATTTTAGGGGTTAATAAATGTAGAGAATTTGGAGAGAATTAGAGGTTAAAGAGGTTTTAAGTAATGGTTTAGAGTGTTTTGGGGTTTTAAAATAAAGATTTTTTATTAAAACCAGATATAATTAGGTTTCGTCATTCGGGTTACGCAATTGGGTCGGGTCAACCCTATAAAAAATTGCAGCGATGTGCGACACAAGGGTACCATGTCGCGACATCTCTATCAGAATGTCAATGTCACGACACACCCTACAGTTTTGAAAAACTTAGGAAAGGCATCTACCATGTCCCGACATAATGGTTTCCATGTCGAGGTATCGAGATGGTTTTCTTGATTCATTCAATTATGGCCTTGTGTTGCAACACCGAATCTATTTTAGCCTAAATTTCCAATCTTTAGGATGTCTCGGTTTTTATAAAAAATCGATTTGATACAAATTAGAATCTACACTAAACAGTTAGTTAAATATACAATATGTTACATTAAATTTAAAAGTTACTCCAATTTGTCACGTTTCACTACCAGATTCATCCGATAGTCTTAAAGACGCTCTCTCATTCTTGTTTCTCTCGGTATTAGTCCTGCGTCTGTCATGCCACTCCACATTTTTCCACTTGTCCCTTTCTCTAAACCTAATTTTTGGACCTACACTGTTCAAAAAAAAATACTTTCTCTGATTCAGGGTAGTCAAGTTTAGTAATAGATATTTCATTCTTTGTATTCTTCTAATTTATTGTTTTTCCCATACATTGATAAATGCATTTGAAAGTTTCAGTTTCACCATTGATCTTCATTTTTAACTCATTCTTTTCGGATCAATGATTGATTTTGACATTGCTAAGAATGGTCTACCTAACATAATAGGTATCTTACAGTTTTCTCGAAGTCTAGAATTATAAAGTTAAATTCGGGATAATGAAGTTTTGCATACTTTAAATAACACGTCTTCTAATACTTCTTTTGGTTGTACTGAAGATTTGTCAGCCAGTTGTAGTGTGACCTGAATGTTATTCAGATTCCCTAATACGAGTTTCTCATATACAAATAAGGGCATTAGATTTATACTTCCTATATCTATGAGAATTGTAAAACTTCCCAGATCTTTTAGCTTTTGGGGAACCTGTCTAGATATAATAGCACTTGATCACTGTGAATCAGAGTTTTAAAATTTATAAAAAGAATGATCGAACCTGAAAACTAACTCTGACAATGATTGAGGCAAGTGCACCTATCGAACAGTAGTATAGCTTAGGCAAGATCGGATTATCGAACCCAAAGGAACTAAAAGTACTAATACTAACTTTCTTTTTATTATCTAGCCTAAACATAAAGAGAGATTGTTTATCTAATCTAAATTAATTAACTACTAAACTAAAGACTCTAAGACAAAGAAGAATGAATTTGGAAAATAACTTGGGTAAAACTCAGTTGATTTAGATGATACCCTAGGAAGAATCCACCTAGACTTCACTTGTTAT
Source organism: Gossypium sturtianum (assembly GCA_025698515.1). Classification (NCBI taxonomy): domain Eukaryota; kingdom Viridiplantae; phylum Streptophyta; class Magnoliopsida; order Malvales; family Malvaceae; genus Gossypium; species Gossypium sturtianum. The sequence goes on along the minus strand of JAOWAD010000064.1, from coordinate 56,999 downwards.
CTAACCTTGAACCATATGATTTATTTACTTAGTTTGATCTGTGAGACTCCCTAACGTATATTAAACCCTCTCTTGAAGCGAATAACGTCTAACCCTAGGTTAACTAGTGGAAATCTCTTTCTCTTATAGTAACCCCCTAGAATAGCAGTAAATCGATCTGTGGACTCCCATATTAGGTTTCACCCTAATCCGACAAAATCTCGTCACCCTATCTCTAGGCGTTCGATCAACTCTGCTTAATTATGTTGGATCTACTCTTAGGCAGGGTCTATTCCTCCTCCACCTAAGCACATTAGATTTGGATTAAGTTCACACAATTAAGAACAAACTAAGTTATTATCATATAATTCAAAAAAAATCAAATAACAAGATTCATCATAGGTTTCATCCCCTTCGGGTATTCGAAGGTTTAGTTCATAATAATAAAAGAAAACATCTCAAGAGAAAAGATAAAACAAAACATAAGAAATCCCTAAAACTCCCTGAAGGAATTGAAGGAGAGATCCACCGTCTTGAGTAGAATTCCGGCTTCTTGAGATGGATCAACTGTCTATCTTCGAGTGATTCCCACAAATCTGACCTTTTCAGCTTGGCTTCTTGGCCTAGCTCACCGTCCCTAGACGATGACTTTGGGCTCCCCTCAGCAGAGGGTTTCCGTCCAACTCCCCGAATAAGTTGCCCCCTAGGGTGTTTATATAGGCTTTGAGATGCCTTGCTTGGCCCCTAAGTATCCTAATTCAAATAGGATTCCTATTTGGGTGTTTGAATAGGCTTTGGAATGCCTTTCTTTGTCTCCAAGTATCCAAATCTGAGTAAAACTCTTCTTGGCCACGGCAGGGACACGGCCATGGCACACCCGTGTGAATCGTGGTCGGCCGTGTGGACTTCGTTGATGAGGCACGGCCATGTAAATCGTGGTCGGGCCGTGTTCGAGATCTTTAAGGAGGCAAGGCGGTGTGATCTTTAGTCCGAGGCCTTGTCAATTTCATGCTTTGGCCCATTTGTCCCATTTAAAGCCCGTTTTGCGTTCTTTTCATCCCACAATTGCTTTCACGAGTATATAACATGAAAAGAAAGGATTAAGAGCACAAAAATTACATAAAATAAGGGATAATTCATCCAAAAGCATACTAAATGTGGGATTAAAATATGTTACTTTTACGGTTTATCAAATACCCCACACTTAAGCTTTTGCTTGTCCTCAAGCAAAATTCTCAACTTACAATTAAAACAAACTTCACGTAATTCATAATAGTCATTGATCGTGTCTCATCATAATTGGAGATAATTTATACATGGATAATTCAACTCAAAGCGTCCTAAAAATTCAAACACTATAAGCCTTATATTTTGTAGCACAAAACATAGGTGTTTTCCCTTCATCTAAATAATTACCTTTAATTTGAAATCGACAAGGATTGACATCCTCACAAAAGATTCACTCAAATCACTCAAAGTGTTTAAGGTTCAAAATTTAGGCACTCAAAAGTCGAACATGAAAAGTTAATCCCATAGGCTTGCATGAAAATCAAATCTCCACCACTGAAATATGAGATGAAACACAAATCAAAAGGTCTTTGTTAGGGTTATAACGGGGCTAGGGTTAAGGTGTGGAATAAGGCTTTGAATTAGAGGTTAGAATCGAGATTGAATTGACAAATTACCTAACTAAGAACTAATGAACTAATAATAATAATTACATCAATTGAAAACTAATAATACTAACACTCTGAGCTTCTTCTTGATGTTTGGAATTTAAATGTATAAGCTCATTTAATCACATAACTAATAATGAATATTGAATATACTTTTGATGATTTTTTAAGAACAAACTAAATACATAATAAGGGATAAATTACTAAAATTCATAATTAGGCAACTAATCAAATCAAATCTCGATATAAGGGTAGTCAAAAGGAATGGTGATAACAAAAACAAAGGGTTTTACGGTTAATATTAACTTGTTATGTCAATAAATAGGGTTGTTAGGATTAAAAGGGGTTCACTAGGGGTTAATTTGTGAGGGTAGGCTTTTTAATGGAGTTAATGGGTTAAAACCTAGGTGCCTTTATCATCTCTGTATATCAAATCAAAAAATGTGGTCTCGACATGTATAATCGATGCAAGTTCTAGAATAACAAATCAGTGTTGACATACTCATAATCAATAAAGTGCGTAAGAAAAAGAATGTATGCTCTATAAGGCTCAAAAACTCACAAAAATTATGGGTATTTTGATGTCAACCTCGTAAATTTCAAACTTCAAAGTAATATTTAAACTCGGTTAGACAACCTAGAAAATTTTTAATTTCTGAAACATAGACTTATCATGCTTGATTCTCTAGTATTCTTCAAGTTTAATTATCAATGCACAATTATCAATGACTTAATCTAAAACATATCAATAAAAATCATAATTCAAGGGAAATTTCATTCTAATCATAATATGAGAAACTTACTTTAGGATAAGGCATAATTCGGGGATTTTCAAATAATACTATAGTTAACCCCACACTTAAGATGTACATTGCCCTCAATGTACAAAGATAGATAAAATGGCAATATAGTGAGAAAATCAAAAGATAGGGAGAGAAGTGAAACTTCCTAAATTTTGGATGAAGTTAATGAAAAGAAACCGGATCGGATTGGAGGTGCATGTGGGGAAGCGCCTTGAACCGTTTGAATCCTCGAAGTAGCCGGCTTGATTTTATTGTATCCTAAGCTAAATCTAAATGGTACGAAAAATAAGATGAAAATAATAAAGAAAGAAAAATAAAAAAGAAAAATAAATGAAAATAAATAAATAAAAATGAAAATGAAAATAAAAATAAAAATGAAAATAAAAAAAGATAAAAGTAAATTGTGATACGGTCCCACGCCCATGTGCCTACCCGTGATGTCCACATCGCCCACGGCCACGACCACGGCGTGTGCAAGGCCGTGTGGTATGGGAATCTGTTTCACTTATTCGGTTAGTTTGTAGTTAGATGCTGAAAGTAAAAAAATAAAAATATGAAAGTAAAAATAAAATATGAAAATTAAATGAGGTTAGTGCTCGGGTTGCCTCCCAGAAAGCGCTCGTTATAGTCTTAAGCTAGACTTTACCTTTCATTCGTATGGTCATGGTGGTTTGAGGAGGTGAAAATCCTTCCTCATGCGATCAACTCGATTTTTGATATAAAATTTAAGTCGAGTAGTGTTTACCTCAAAAATCTTGAATTTAGGATTGCTTACCTCGACCGGCCCGTATAGGAAGACATTAAGTACCTCAAAAGTGATTTCTTCGTTTGTCTTGAGAGTGCGAATTGGCGATTCGAGGGTCTTCCTTATTCAACAATACTGATCCCCTATTTTGAAGTGATTTGTTGTTCATATCATTTCGTGCAGGGTTGCCGTCGGTTTCACTTCGTGTATTCCTAGTTTCTCAGTAAAGTGTGTTTTCCACTCGTCTAGTTCATCGACACAAGCCTTAGTTCTTCATGAATTATTTCTTTATGGAGTGCGAGGTCTAAGATCTAGCTCAATTAGGTGATTTAAGTGATGCTTCACGTAAAGAAGGTTGAACCAAATGGTTATCAATAAAATTAACGTTTGTACCTTTATTACTCGATGTCCTAGCTGAGTCAAGAGCTTGAAGAGTGATTGTTTCATCGTCTACACGAAGTGTGAGTTCACCGACTTCTTCCTCTGTGTGTTCTTTCTTTGTTGCATCGGGATATGGCAAGCGAGGTTGGTACTCTGTAATTGCGGTTTGGTATATCATGGCACACTTCAACCTTACCTTCACTTACAGCGAGTTCTTACCTTGAGTTTGGTTCGTCTAACCCTTCACTATCGTAAATGGCTTGATTTTGCTCACTCGGGTTAGTTTCATTATTGCTTGGCAAGCTTCCTTGTGGTAGTTACGAGATCGACTTAGCAAGTTGTATAAGCGACTTAGTAAGTTCCCCAAGCGACTCGATAAGTTCCCCAACTTGGCTCTCGATCCCTTTGATCGATGCTTGTTGGTCATTAAGTGTTGTCTCATTTTTTTGGAGACGGTTATCTGTAGAAGCGCCATTAATTTTGTCGACATCTCTTTCAAGGTTCGACTCCTCTTCCTGTTGGTGAGGTGGTTGTTGAAAGTTTGGAGGAAGTTCCGCCTTTGGCTACTTTGATCATCCCACGAGAAATTGGGATGGTACCTCCAACCTGCATTATAAGTGTTATCATAAAAATTATTTTGTGGTCTAGAATAGTTACTCGTATAGTGAGCTTGCTCATTTTCCATGCCATATCAGTAGAGTGGGTACTCGAGGATTAAGCCACGCCTCCTAAATTCGAATCATATTGTATTTACAGGTGTACTGCGAGAGACTATTCAAACCATCAATATTTTTATTCATCATCTCTAATTGATTAGATAACTTTGGTGACCACGTCGAGGTTGAAGACAACTGTTTGCTTTAGTAGGAATTGTCCTCATTGCTTGCCATCGATAATTATTCAATTGCCATCTTTTCTATAGACTAAAATTATTTGCCAAAAGCAAAATAGAGGAAAAATTAGCAAAATAAAAAAATAAATTGCAAAAAAATATAAAAAAAAATGGCTAAAGTAATAAAAATAGAGTGTTCTTAATATTTTAGTTCCCAGACAATGGCGCCAAAAACTTGATCATTTGTGAATCAGTTTTTAAAATTTATAGAATGATCGAACCTGAAAACTAACTCTGACAACGATTGAGGCAAGTGAACCTATTGAACAGTAGTATAGCTTAGGCAAGACCGGATTATCGAACCCAAAGGAACTAAAAGTACTAATACTAACTTTCTTTTTATTATCTAGCCTAAAAATAAAGAGAGATTATTTATCTAATCTAAATTAATTAACTACTAAACTAAAGACTCTAAGACAAAGAAGAATGAATTTGGAAAATAACTTGGAAAAACTCGATTGATTTAGATGATACCCTAGGAAGAATCCACCTAGACTTCACTTGTTATCTAACCTTGAACCATATGATTTATTTACTTAGTTTGATCCATGAGACTCCCTAACGTATATTAAACCCTCTCTCAAGCGAATAACGTCTAACCCTAGGTTAACTAGTGGAAATCTCTTTCTCTTATAGTAACCCCTAGAATAGCAATAGAATCGATCTGTGGACTCCCATATTAGGTTTCACCCTAATCCGCAAAATCTCGTCACACTATCTCTAGGCGTGCGATCAACTCAGCTTAATTATGTTGGATCTACTCTTAGCGTGGTCTATTCCTCCTCCACCTAAGCACATTAGATTTGGATTAAGTTCACACAATTAAGAACAAACTAAGTTATTATCATATAATTCAAAAAAATCAAATAACAAGATTCATCATAGGTTTGATCCCTTCGGGTATCCAGAAGGTTTAGTTCATAATAATAAAAGAAAACATCTCAAGAGAAAAGATAAAACAAAACATAAGAAATCCTAAAAACTCCCGAAGGAATTGAAGGAGAGATCCATGATCTTGAGTAGAATTCCGGCTTCTTGAGATGGATCAACTGGCTATCTTCGAGTGATTCCCACAAATCGACCTTTTTGGCTTGGCTTCTTGGCCTAGCTCACCGCCCCTAGACGATGGCTTTGGGCTCCCCTCAGCAGAGGGTTTCCATCTAACTCCCCGAATAAGTTGCCCCCTAGGGTGTTTATATAGGCTTTGAGATGCCTTGCTTGGCCCCTAAGTATCCTAATTCAAATAGGATTCCTATTTGGGTGTTTGAATAGGCTTTGGAATGCCTTTCTTTGTCTCCAAGTATCCAAATCCGAGTAAAACTCCTCTTGGCCGCGGCAGGGACACAGCCATGGCACACGCCCGTGTGAATCGTGGTCAGGCCGTATGGACTTCGTTGATGAGGCACGGCCGTGTATATCATGGTCCAGGCCGTGTTTGAGATCTTTAAGGAGGCACGGCCGTGTGATCTTTGGTCCAGGCCATGTCAATTTCATGCTTTGGCCCATTTGTCCCGTTTTAAGCCCGTTTTGCGTTCTTTTCATCCCCTGTTTCTTTCCTGAGTATATAACATGAAAAGAAAGGATTAAGAGCACCAAATTACATAAAATAAGGGATAATTCATCCAAAAGCATACTAAATGTGGGATTAAAATATGTTACTTTTACGGTTTATCAGCACTACAAGAAGCATTCATATTAACTTGTTTACCTACCTTAATTTTCCTACGCCTAGATATGATTTTTTTTTAAAATTTTAGCGTATTTAGGGACTTTTTCAATTAGTTCGATCAAATGAAAGTTAACATTTAATGTTTTGAACAAGTTCAAGAAGCTTACAAACTCGTCGTTATCCTATCTTTGTTTCTCCTCTAACCTTGGTAGGAATGGTATCTTTGCAACGAGAGGTTCTTTAATTGTCTCTCTCTCCGGTTCAGTTGTTGGTTCGGCTAGTTTCTCTAGTTCTGGCTGATCAACAGCTTCCAAGGATCCTTTATTAGGATCACTGGTACTCCCCTTAAGTTCTTCTTGAGTAAGGTTCTCTAGGCTACTTAATACTTTACCCGATCGGAGCGCGATTACTTTCACATGTTCATTCCCTTTTCTCCAAGGATTATCTTCGATGTTGCTAAGGATACTTGTGTCAATTTATCTTTTTATATCACCCATCATGCTCATCAATTGGCTCATCTGATCTTCAAGAATAGTTAATGTTTTTGCTGAGTTGGTGCACTTAGACTGCACATGTTTCACGTCTGTCCTCATTAACTGCATTTCCCCCTCGATCCGGTCCAAGCGATTACCACATATAGTATGGTCATTTGGGTTGGCCCTTTCCTAAGGTTTTTTTAGATAAGGAGGTTGATAGTTAGTGTTTTTTACTTCATTAGAACTAGTCCCTCCTCCTTGATTTCCTCCTAATCTCAAGTTCAGATAACATTTCCATCCAGGATTGTAAGTATTTAAATAAGGATTTCCACTCCAATTCACAAAGTAATTCACATCATCGGTGGGATTGATAATATACTGGAAGAGCAGTTTGTCTCCTCCATATATAGGCGATGCATTATTCTCTCGATTCTATGCGGTTGATTACGTCCACTAACTATTGATATCCATCGTCCTCTTGGACAACCTTTACCATAGATGGTTTTTAGCCATATATGTATCGTCCAGTTGGCCATTGGCAAGAATTCATCTCCATATTTTCTATTAATTCGTACGCATCCTTGTACGTTCGGTTCATGAAGGCACCTCATATAGCTTAATCTAATCCTGACCTTGCATATACATCCAAACCATTGTAAAAAATTTACAGTCGTAACCATTCAAGCAACCCCTGATGTGGGCATTTCTGAATCAGCATTTTAAAATGCTCCCAAGCTTCGTGAAAACTTTCTCTCTCTAATTGTTTGAACATGGAAATTTTCCCTCTTAGTTAGACCGTCTTGATAATAGGGAAGAACTTTTGTAGGAACTTTTCTGCAAGTTTGTCCAATGTTGTGATATATTGATCGTTAGTATCGATGGTCTTAATATTTATATAATGAATGATCTAGCCTAGAAACTAACTATCACCACGATTGAGGCAAGTGCACCTATCGAACAGTAGTATAGCTTAGTGACAAGACCGGATTGTCGAACCCAAAGGAACCAAAAGTACTAATACTGACTTTCTTCTTATTATTTAGCCTAAGAATTAAGGGAATTGTTATTTATTCTAAAATTAACTAACTACTAAGCTAAAGACGCTAAGACGAAGAGAATGAATTGGGGAAATACTTGTGGGAAAAACCATTGATTAAGACAATACCCAAGGAGGAATCCACCTAGACTTCACTTGTTATTTAACTCAACCGCAGACGATTTATTCACTTGACTCGATCCGTAGGATTCCCTAATTTATATTAACACCTCTCTCGAGGCTACTAACGTCTAACCCTAGGTTGATTAATTGAAATCTCTTTCTAATTAAAAACCCTAGGATTTCATTAACTCGATCTATGGACTCCTGTAACATCCCTGGATTAGACCTGAGTCGGAATGGTGATTCGAGACCACAAATTCGAGATCGTAAAAATATTTTAATGATATTTTCTTTGTGAATATTATGTGACTTAGCCCGTGTGAAAATTTTGTGTGATAATTTGATCGTTTGTGTGCCGAATTAAGAGAAAGGGCTTAATCGTATAAAGAGTAAAAGCTATGTGCTGAATTATAAGTACTTAAATGTTGTTGTTTTATTAATGTGGAGGCTTTATGAGACAATTACACCATTATTAAGTTAGTGGATGGCTAAATGACTTAATAACCTTATTGTATTTTGTCTTATATGATTAATAAAAGGGCAAAGTGGTAAAATGATAATTAAGTCATAATTTCATAAAATAAAAAGCATGGAAATAGGCCATTATTCATCCTTGTTGGCCGAATGTGTTGAAGAAAAGAAAGCATCCATGGTTTTTTTAAGTTTCGGCTAGTTCCAAGCTTAAATTAAGGTATGTTTTGACTTCGATTTTTGATAATTTCTACGTTTTCGTATTCGTTGCTTCGTGCTCTAGCTAACCCATGTTGTAATTTTGTAAATTGATGATGTTTTTGTGATGAGTCAATGATGAACATTTGAGCTATGTGCTAGTTGATAGTAAAATATGAGAACTTGGTGCTGGATTAACATGTGTTGTTTTTGATTTTTAGTGAATTTAGCTAATTAGGGCTAAATTGTGAAAAATAGCAAATTCAAGGGTTAAAATGAGAAATAAATGAAATGTGTGGGTTTGTATGGACATTAGTAAAATTCGGCCAAGCATATACTAGGAGAAATTATGTGAATTTGGTGATTTTGCGAAATAGGGACTAAAGTGTCGAAATGTGAAAATGTGAGGGCTATTGTGTAAAATGCCCTAAATATGTGTGTGTGGATTTAAATGAATGATTTGGTAATTGAATGGACTGAATTTGAATGTGTATAGACTAAGAGAGAAGAGGTTCGGATCGAGATCGAGGCAAAGATAAAGTGCTCGATTAATCGACCGTATTGATAGTCGACGTCCGAGGTAAGTTCGGATATAATACATGTTATTATCATATGTTTTTGTATTATGAAATGAATGTGTATATGTGTATGAAATTGAGATGCTATGTGCAGGATTTAGTTAAGGGCACTAAGTGTGCGATATTAAAATCGAAATAGAAAAGAATAGCACTGTGTGTGCGATGTTATGAAAGCTTCGGCTTATTAAATTGGCACTGTGTGTGCGTTACCGAGATAAGTCGGTTGGAAAATTTGGCACTAAGTGTGCGATGACTAATATGTACCGACCATGTATATAGCACTGAGTGTGCGAATAAGTTGATTGAATATTAAAGGATGATCAACAAGTAATATTGAACATTAAGTAGCTTGGAAATTAAATAACTATGTGTTAGCCAAGGTATGTCTTGAACCTTTGTGGTTGATGAATTTATAGATAAAGCTATAGATGGATGAATGAGTATCTTGACTAGGGATGATATAGTATGGCTAAGAGAGAAATGATCTATGTGATGGTTATTGATTATATTGGTTTGGTTTAATGACACGATTATATTGTATATCGAACTTACTAAGCTATAGAAAGCTTCTTTGTGTGATTTCTTTCTCTCGCTTGCGATGTCGAGTAAAGCTAGCTCGGATCCGGGGATCGTCAGCATCTCAATCGCACTATCGGCAATCTATTTTGGGTATTTTGGAAAGATGTACATAGTTAAAATATGGCATGTATAGGCTTGTCATTTGAATCATGTTTGAGGTTTGTAAGTAGCCATGAGATGTGGCTAGATATGTGCTAGTCTTAACATGAATGAATTTGATATATGTGATGCATCTTTTGGCATGATTTGTGGGTTGAGAAATTGACTATTGAATGGTAACTTTGTGTTGGTAAAATGCTAGTAGGAATTAGTGAAATTGAGAAGGAATGATGTTTGGTATTGAATGTATTATATTTGTAATGAGATAGATTTTGGTATTGAATTTGTGATGATTGGAATGGGAATTGATTGCATAGATTGGATAGTCATCTTAGTAAGTTTTTGGTTGCCTTATGTGCATGATATGTTTTGGTATGTGTTGCTTGTAGGTTTGACCTAAGTGGGTGGCATGTTGGCCTTGCAAAATGGCCTATAATGTCACACGGTCAAGGCACACGGGCGTGCCTACAGACTGTGGGTGAATTGGCAGATTACAGCTTAGTAGCACACGACTTCGACACGGGGGTGTCAGCTAACCGTGGTGTATAAGTCAGTAGCTAGCTAAGAGCACACGGTCGTGGCACACGGGCGTGCTTGATGGCCGTGGTGGGAAAGATAGTATAGGACCACAGTCAGGACACACGGGCGTGCCTGGTGGCCGTGGGGACCAAGTCAGTATAAACACGGAAGGACACACGGGGGTGTCTTGAAGCCATGGAGGGCATACGGTCTCCTCCCACGGGCGTGTCTCCCCTGTATTTTAGAAAAGTTTCAAATTTTCATGAAATTTTATATGTGTTTCAGTTTAGTCCCGACTCGGTTTATAAGCATGCTTAGGGTCTTCATGACTCATGTAAGGGACACTATGATTGTAATTGAACGTGATTGACTTTGTGTCGTAAATTCTAGATGTTAAATGTTCTGATTGATCGGTAATACCTCTTAACCCCTTTCCGACGACAGTCTCGGGTTAGGGTTGTTACATTTTATTAGTATCAGAGCTACGGTTTAGTCGATTCTCGGACTAACGTAGCGCGTGTGAGTCTAGCTATACATGCCATATATGAAATTGCGATAGTGTGATGAATGCTGACAGTTGAAAATGTGTTTTCTTATAGTAATGGATCTCGATCGAGCAGTTGCTGATGACGTAGAGAGTAATGCACCTACTCCCGCTCAAGGGACAGCGCCGGCCACATCTAGGCCGAATGAAGGTATTGAGGGAGGAGAGGCTAAGCAAGCCTTCTTCCGTATGATGAGTGAATGGTTTACGGAGTTCGTTCGAACAAATCCGACTACTCCACAACCTCCACCCCACCAGTTACTGTTGTGCCACAAGTTGTAGATCCGATCGATTGAATAAACCACCAGAGATAAGATTCAAAATATGGGGCTGAGGAGTTTAGGGCCACATCCGATGACGATCTTTGGAGCCGAGTTTTGGCTTGAGAATACAATCAGTATTCGATGAGATGTCGTTAAATCGATGAGTGCATTAAGTGTGCGGTTTCCTTGTTGAGAGACACAAATTATAAATCGGTGGAAAACATTGATATCTGTAGTTTCAGAGAGAGTCACACGGGACTTCTTTCAAGTTGAGTTCGAAAAGAAAGATATTAGTCATTTTTCATTGATCAAAAACGTAAAGAGTTTCTAGAGTTGAAATAGGACCATTTGTGCATTCTGCGAGTACTGAACGGGAATTTGTAAGATTGAGTCGGTATGCGGGAATGTGTTTCGACCGGCTACTATGTGCAAACGTTTCATAGAGGATTGAATGAAGACATTAAATTGTTGGTTGGGATACTTGATATAAATGAATTTGTTGTGTTAGTTGAAAGAGCATGTAAAGTCGAGGAGCTCAAAGAAAGAGAAGAAGAAAGCCGATTCTCGAGGCTCGTGATGAAAGAAAGAGATCGATGAATAAGTTCTCTCAACCTTCAAAGAAAGAGATATAGAGATGAAAGAAATCGTTCAAATGTTTCATTGGGACATACAAGTAGAGATCGTTCGAGACAAAGTACTGGTTTACGAATTCACGCTCCGAATGAACCAAGTGTTGGTAGTGTTAAGAGTAACAAACCTGAGTGCAGACAGTGTGGAAGACGACATGGGGAGAGTGCTGGGGCAAGTACAACAATAGAGTTTGTTATAAATGTGGATCTCGAGATCATTTTATTCGAGATTGCCCAAAGATGGTCGAAGAGGAGAATGTTTAGAATGAAAGACCAAGTAATGTGACGGCTAGAGGTAGACCACCCAGAAACAACAGAAATGTGAGAGAAAGTCAAAGGGGGACAACTGACACAGCTATGAGGTCAGAAGCGAGAGCACTTGCCCGAGCCTATGCTATACGCGCACGAGAGGAAGCATCATCTCCAGACGTCATCACCGGTACTTTCACTTTATTTGATATTGATGTCGTTGCATTGATAGATCCCGGATCAACCCATTCCTATGTGTGTATGAACTTAGTATTGAATAAGACTCTACCGTTGAGTCTCTTCGAATTTTGATTAGAGTAGCGAACCCCTTAGGCAAGTGTGTTTTGGTGGATAAGGTGTGCAAGAATTGCCCATTGATGTTTCATGATTTATGTTTTCCCTGGTCAACTTGATGTTGCTACCATTTGATGAATTTGACATAATTTTGGGTATGGATTGGCTTACTTTGCATAATGCCATTGTGAATCTGTAAGAGGAAGAATATTGAATTGAAGAGTCGAATGGTGAGATAGTTCGAATTGAGTCCAAGTGATATGAAAGGATTACTACCGTTATTGTATCTGCGATGAAAGCTATGAACTATGTGAGAAAAGGTTGTGAAGCTTATTTAGCGTCGTGATTGATACAAAGGTGTCGGAAAACAAAGTTGAATCGGTGTCTGTGGTGGTTTGTGAGTTTCCGGATGTATTTCTGAAGAGTTACTGGGATTACCTCCAATTCGAGAAGTGGAATTTGGTATTGAGTTAGTGTCGGGAGGCGCTCCTATTTCGATAGCTCCATATAGAATGGCCCCAACCGAATTGAAAGAGTTGAAATCTCGGTTGCAAGAATTGATCGACAGAGGATTTGCACGACCGAAGTTTCTCACCAGGGAGCTCCTGTGTTATTTGTGAAAAGAAAGATGGAACTATGAGAATGTGTATTGATTATCGACGCTTGAATAAAGTGACGATAAAGAACAAATATCTGCTTTTCCTCGTATCGATGATTTGTTTGATCAATTGAAAGGAGCTACCGTGTTTTCAAAGATAGACTTGAGATCTCGGTTACTATCGGTTGAGAGTTAAAGAATCGATGTGCCAAAACCGCTTTCGTAAGCGAGGTATGGACATTACGAATTCTTAGTGATGCCTTTTGGACTAACAAATGCTCTGCGATGTTTATGGATCCGATGAATCGGATATTTAGACCGTATTTGGATCATTTTGTTGTGGTATTTATTGATGATATTTTGATCTATTCGTGAGATGAGACGCGCAGCATGCGAACATTTGAGAACCGTGCTACAAACACTACGTGAGAAACAGATTGTATGCAAAGTTTAGCAAATGTGAATTTTGGTTACATGAGGTCGGTTTTACAGAATATTGTATCGATTCTTTGGGATACGAGTTGACCTGAGTAAAATCTCTCGCTATTTTGGAATGGAAGCCTCAGAGAAATGTGTCCAAGTCCGTAGTTTTTTAGGACTAGCCGTATATTATAGAAAATTTGTGAAAGGCTTCTCGATGATTGCAACTCCATTGACAAAGTTGTTACAAAAGGATGTTAGATTCGAGTAGTCGGAAAAGTGCCAACAGAGTTTTGAAGCGATTGAAAGTGTTGTTATGAAGCACCGCTTTGATTCAACTCCGAATCGGGCAAAGAGTTCATAGTTTACAGATGATGCATCATTGAATGGTTTAATGTGTCTTTGATGCAAGAAGGGAAAGTCATTGCTTACGCTTCAAGGCGCTTAAAAGCTGCATGAAAAGAACTACCCAACGCATGATCTTGAATTGCATTGCGATTGTGTTCGCATTGAAGAGTTGGCGTCACTATCTATTCGGGAGAAATGTCACATCTATACCGATCATAAGAGTTTAAAGTACTTGATGACTCAAAAAGACTTGAACTTACGACGAGAGAAGATGGTTAGAGTTATTGAAAGATTACGAACTTATGATAGATTACCATCCGGTAAGGCTAATGTTGTAGCCGATGCCTTAAGCCGAAAATCGTTATATGCTTTGCAAGCTACGAGTAATCTAATAGATCTATGTGATGATGGTGTGGTTGTAGCTGAATTGAAAGTAAAGCTTCATGTTTGTACAAAGAAATTAGTGATGCTCGTAAAAATGATGTTGAAATGATGGCTAAACGAACTCAATGTGAATTGAATGTTGAATCAGAATTTCGAGTTGATAGTGATGATTGTTTGAGATTCAGAGATCGGATTTGTGATCCAAGAAATTCAGGGTTGATTCAAACGATTTTGAATGAAGCTCACAATAGTCATTTGGCTGTGCATCCGAGGAGTACGAAAATGTATAATGATTTGAAGCAGTTTTATTAGTGGCATAGTATGAAAAGAGACATTTCTGACTTTGTGTCGAAATGTTTAGTTTGTCAGCAAGTTAAGGCTGAACATCAAGTTCCGTCCGGTTTATTACAACCGATTATGATTCTTGAGTGGAAATGGGAGAGAATCACGATGGACTTTGTGTCGGGTTTGCCTTTATCTCCGAGCAAGAAAGACGCGATCTGGGTGATAGTTGATAGATTGACGAAGTCAGCTCACTTTATTCCAGTGAGAATAGATTATTCACTTGATAGATTGACTGAATTATATATTGATGAGATCGTGAGATTGCACGGGGTACCTCTATCTATTGTGTCTGACAGAGATCCGAGATTTACCTCGCGATTCTGGAAGAAATTGCAAGATGCTTTAGGCACGAAATTGTATTTCAGTACTACTTTTCATCCGCAAACGGATGGTCAATCCGAGCGAATCATTCAGATTCTTGAAGACATGCTGAGATGTTGCATACTTGAATTTGAAAGCACGTGGGAAAAGCATTTATCATTGGTTGAGTTTGCATACAACAATAGTTATCAATCTAGTATCAAAATGGCACCATATGAGGCTCTTTATGGTCGAAAGTGTCGAACTCCATTGTATTGGGTCGAGCCAGTGAGAATAAGATTCACGGGGTTGATCTGATAAAAGAGAGTGAACAGAAAGTGAAAGTGATTCGTGATAGTTTGAAAGCAGCCTCAGATCGTCAGAAGTCTTATGCAGATCTGAAACGAAAAGATATCAAATTTGAGGTCGGTAATAAAGTGTTTTTGAAAGTGTCTCTATGGAAGAAAATACTCCGATTTGGCCGAAAGGGCAAGCTGAGTCCGAGGTTCATCGGACCGTACGAGATTATTGAACGAGTTGGGCCGGTTGCTTATAGATTGAAATTGCCATCTGAGTTAGAAAAGATTCATAACATGTTTCATGTGTCAATGCTTCGACGGTACAGATCAGATCCGTCTCATGTGATTGCTCCTACTGAAGTTGAGATTCAGTCAGACTTGTCGTATAGTGAAGAACCGATCTGAATTTTAGCACGAGAGACTAAAGAGTTGAGAAATAAGAAAATTTCTTCGATGAAAGTATTATGGCACAAACACGGTGTAGGACCTATAATTTGCCCGGGCCCATTTCCCAAATAAAACCCAACCCGAATGGCCCATTTTATCATTACCCAAGCCCAAACCCTCACAAATCAGACCTAAACCCAACAAAACAAAACCCATACTAAATTAACCTAACCCATTAAAGCCCAATTCACCCTAGCCCAATTGCCCAATAGTCAAACTAGGGTTTGGAAAAGTGAAACCCTAGCCTTGCCGCCACCTGACCCACTTGTCCGCCTTCTAACCTACTAGCGCCACTTGCTCGCCACCGTGGTCTTGTCCACCGCCCAAAGACAGCCAAGCATGCAAGCATTAAAAAGGAATAGACAGAAGCAAGAAAAATGGCTATATGTTTCGATTCAAACCATTGTAACGAGGACCTTTTTTTGGAGCAATAAAAAGAACAGATTTACCGATCTTCGGCAATAGATTTACAAATACAAAAACACAACGATTCGAACATAAAAAAAGCGAGAGAAAAACACGAAATAGAGAAGGGTTCTAACGAAAAGGTGGTTCATCTGTTTTACCTTTCTTTTCTTTTCCTTTTTGAAACTATTCATATCCAAACTAGGATTTTCTTTTTCTTTTTTAAAAATACATATATATATATATATATATATATATGCTAATATATCTTATAAAAAAAGAGAGAAAAATGAGATTTTTTCTCTTTTAAACCACCGTGCTTGGTGGTTGGCGTACTACACTGTCTCTCTCGCCGGATTCTGGACTCGGTCCAGAGAAACCCCTTTTCCCTTTTTTTTTTTGCCAACAGTAATCAAATGATTTTTTCAAAAAAATCGGCCTTTTATAACAAATGAATCACGCGCTGCTTTTTGCTTCGTGTCATTAAACGTCAAAACGGCGCCGCTTTTTGGCAAGATCCGCTGTCGACCCGACCCGACCCGGAGGATCCGCGTGTTTTTTACTTTTGGGGTTTATTTTTGTATTGGTCCTTCCGCTTTTTATCAATTTGTAATCAAGTTTTCCGCATTTTTAATTTTGACCCCGAACTTTCATTCTGGTTTCATTTTGGTCCTCCCATGCTACAGCGTTTTGAAGGGAAGGGTTATTTCCCGATTTGGTCCCTCTACCTTATAGCGCATTACAATGAGGTCCTTCCTTCCCTTTTTATTTTCAAATTGACCCCAATATTCCTTTTTATTCAATTTTAGTCCCTTTTTGCTATTTTCACCTATATTTTTTTTAATTAATCGTTTTAACCTTATTACTACATCACATTAAATGTTATACTGTGTTGTATTATTTTTATCTTATTATTATTATTACCATGTATTATCACTATTACCATTTTATTTGTTCTTATAAACCTCATCATTATTATTTCGATTATTTCTTACTTTATCGTTTTATTTACTACCTTATTATTATTCTTATTATTTATTATTTGTATACGTGCACGTATGTGTGTTTTTATTTTAGATTATTTTCTATTTTATCATTAATATTATTATATACCTATTATCATTATTCTATTATTACTATACTATTATTATTAGTATTAATTCTCTTATTTCCTTATTTCATTATTTTTCTTATCATTTAATCATCATCATTACTATTGTTTTCCACGCTTTATCCATTTTCTATTATTTATTACATTTTCTATCATTATTATTAGATTATTATTTTCTTAAATGTATTACTATTTTCTCCTTTATTATTATTATTATTATTATTATTTTATCATTATTTCTACTCATCATTAATATACGTAATACTTTCATTTTATCACTACCTATATTATTACTCTTACTTTATCATCATTATTTTATCATTATTATTCTTTTCACGTATAACATCATGTTTTCACATTTTCACGCTAATTTTTCTCAATGCATCGGTTTTATAACAACCAATATTTCGTATTAAAGATTCGAGAAGATCGAGCCCTAACTTACTGGTTCCGGTTTTTTTAATCGAACAAATGAATATCCCTTTAAAACCGCAATATAAGTTTCAAATAAAATACTTGTTCTCGAAAATATCAAAATGTTGCGCCCTAACTTACTGGACACGATATCTAGATACCCCGAGATAAGTTTTTTTAATAAAGGCAATATTCGAATTTAGAATTTCGAGAAATCAAGCCCTAACTTCTTGGGTTACGGTTTCTCATTCGACAAATAACTTGAATATCCTCTTCAATTCTAAAACCAAGTTTTAAAATCAAAAGGCAAACTCGCTTTCGAGGAGCCTAAAGTGTCGCACCCTAACTTACTGGATATGATACTTTATCTCTTTGAAATAGGAGGCCCTTATCATCCATCTCAAGTTTTGAAAGTAAAAAGGATCGTATTTTTCGAATCTTTTCAAAATTTCAACATTAGGACATGATTAATCAATTTGGTACCAATTTTGGGTGTGACGAGGGTGCTAATCCTTCCTCGCACGCAACCGACTCCAACCTGCTTTTCTCAAATTTCGTAGACCTAAAAGCCTTCGTTTTAGTAAACCAAAACATTTTATTAAAGCAAAGGTGATCCGATCACACCTAATAAAGATTGGTGGCGACTCCGCTTTATTTTCGTTTTCAAAATCCAAAGTCGTCCTCCGTTTTTCAAAAAAATGGTTTCTGACGACTTAGCGACTCCAATCGGGACATATCGAGTCGGAGCCATAGATCGATTAATTTTTGTCCTTTTGATTAAAAAAATTGGAAAATGGTCTTGAAAATTCATGTTTCTTTAAATGTACTTTCGATGCTATAATTATAATAATGTCGAGTCCCATAAAATACTTTGGCATTGCATTGCATGACCATTGTGGTCACACCTTTAAGTGGGAGCGAAGCTATGCCTTCGTGAGGTTTTCACCTCCGCATGGGCTAGTGGATTTGCTTCGATACATCCGTATTCTATGTCTTCGTGAAGTTTTCACTCGCATGGCCATAGGGAAATGTATTCTCCTGAACAGAACTCGGTCCGTATGAGCCCATAATGGGTGAGGATCGAGGAATCTGCTGGTTCGAATTACGAACTTTAGAACTAAACCACACGTGAGAACATAAGAACCCACCCTAAGTGAACTATGCCAAACCTTAGTAGTTACCCAGATAGGTGTTTATATATTTTACTTACTTTATATTTCATTCTGTGATACTAACTGATTATGTTTATTTTCTCTCGCATGTCATTTCATATTTTAAGAGGTATCGATTCACGAGTCGAGTTTCTAAGTTAGAGAGTCTGGTTATGGAGAACGAATTCCTTGATAAAGTGGAAGACAATGCACCGTCCGTCGCATATGGTCGAGCAAAGCCAATTAGAGAAAAGGGACGGCTTAACAGAGGGTATGTGTCGAACTTCGAGATTTCACTAGTATCGATTGTCGCGAGCGAACTCCGTGAGTTGAAAGAAATATGGACCCAAAGGGATGATGGGGCAAAGCGGTTGTTCTATCATACTTATGGCGATCTACCTTACTTGCTCGACATCAAAGTAGATAAGTATACGCTACGAGCCATGACTCAATTTTGGAATACCGCTTATAGTTGTTTCTCTTTCGGAAAGTAGATTTAGTACCCACTATGGAGGAATATACGACCTTTGCTGCGTTGTCCAAAAGTTCAAGTCGACAAAGCTTACTCAAAGGCCGTTAATGGCCCAACTTTTGTGAAAAATTAATGAATATCACAGGGATGAGCGAGCAGTGGGTCTCAGCTAGAGTTTAGAAGAAAGGCGGTGGTAAATGCATACCTTGGGTGAGTTTGAGGGACCTAATCCTAACACATCCCGATGTAAAGAAAAAGATTGACGCCTTTGCCTTGTGTATTTACGGTTTGGTAATCTTTCCTAAAGCTCTAAGACATATAGATGAAGCGGTTACTGATCTATTCGGTCGATTAGACAAAGGGGTCATGCCCTGCTGCTGCGATCTTAGCCGAGACGCTCGAGATCTCTCGAATGCATGTCGAAGAAACAGTGAAGGCAGTTCATCGGATCACGCGCGCGCTTGTTGTTGGCTTGGTTCCATAGTCATTTTTGGAAGGTGGAGAACGTGTTTTATCGGGTTTTCTCTGAAAATTACTCTCCATTGAAAGAAATAGTGGCTACACCAAGAAGAGAAGACGTGTCCGAGGAAAACTGGATGGTGATCTTTCAGAATCTTCAAGAAGAAGACATCGAGTGGAGGGCTCCTTGGATGGTTTCTCACGAAATTCTTTATCGATGTGGGGATTTCGACTAGGTCCCTTTACCTGGAATTTGGGGAGCTATTGGGTATGCCCCTTTACTTGTACTGAGGCAGTATGGTTCAAGACAGTTTGTACCAACGACGTATGGACTGGCTCAATGTGAGTTTTCATACCAAGGAGAAAGCTATAAGAAGAGGGTTAATGAGATTTCTAGTTCCTGGAATCAGATTCATAGAATGAAGAGATTATCCGCAGGCCCAATGATGACCTTAGAATACAGTGGATGGAGGACTAGAAGGATTAATGATAACATCCTCGAGTTGAATCCAGAAGACGCCCGATCAAGAGAAGAATACTTGCAAGTGGTCCCATCAGAATTTGAGATCGTAAAGTAAGATTTCGAAAGGATGATTTCAGAGCTTGGAAAGAGGATAGAAAAACTGGAAGAAGAGAAAATGCACCTGAAATTAGAGGCAGATGTTCAGAAATCAGAGGCCGAGAAACTAAGAAAAGAAAAGTGGAAGATAGAGGAAGATCGAGATAGTTTGAAGACAGAATATAAGAAGATGCGTCTGACAATGAAAAACGCTGGATTAGGAAAGACCCCAGAACAGTGGCAACGGGAGATTCGAGAGGAAAAGGCCAAAGCTAATCTGTTGGGGAGAAGAAGTTTCAAGGAATACAAGCACAAAATGAGGCCTTAGAGAAGAATTTGGCGAAAGCCAAAAAGAGAAAAGGGATTGAAAGCTAGAGTGGCTGAACTTGGCGGTCTCTTCATCACCATCAAGTCGTAATTATGAAATTGAATCGAGACCAAGTCTAAACAAGATCGAGGAAATGAAGGGTAAGATTGAAGAATTAGAATTAGCATTGCACGTTTGTGAACCTCGGATTGAGCTTACGAAACAAGAGAAGGGTGTTGGGAAGAAGAACTTCACCGTTCTCATGATCAAGTTAGAAATCGGGATTACCTTATGGGCGGCGATAGTTCAGATTCGAGAGGTAGGCGATCATCTACAAAATTTGGCAAAGACAGGCCGATATGTTGAGCATGAAATATGAGCTACAGATCGGTCAGTAGTCAAGAGCTAATCTCTTTGCTCGGGAAAATCAAAACTTTAGGCCTTAGGGCTGAAAGCATATTTGTAGTTCGCTTTATGTAAAAGATTTTGTTTTCTAATAAAGTTCTCTAAAATGAAGTTGAATCTGAATCGGTGCCTTCTTTTTGCATTCATGCATTTGCATTACATCATATCATATGCATTTAAGTCCATAGAGAGCCTCATTAGTTGAAATTAATACAGAGAGAAGGAAAGGAAAATCGAAACCCGAGCATCGTTCACGGTACACGAGGCAAAACAAAAAGCGATGGATCAAAGAATAGAAAAGTTAGAGCGGATGCAAAAAGACATGCAGGATCAAATGCAAGAACGATTAGCCAAGATACAACGAGACATGATAGAGCGGATGCAAGAATCTCGAATAATATGATAAGTCACCGACGCAGCTTGTCGGCTAAAGAACATGAAAAAGAAAAGGCCCCGCTATTAGTGAAGGACCTCCTCACCCTCCGGTTTTACCCCAACAAACACCCAAGCGCAGCGGATGTGTACCCCAAAGGACGCTGTCACCATCGGGCCTCGATGTCGATTTGCCCGACACCGCGCACTGCGCACTTTCCAAGTGAGCTCGGGTTCTAACCTAGGGGATAGTCCAGCTAACCCTGTGGTCCCTGATTTCGACGAAGTGGCAGAAATGGACCAGGCAAAAGTGGACTTGCCGAGACAATTTGAGGACCGTTGCAAGTGGTTAGAGAAGAATTTCAAAGCAATGGAGACTGCTGACTACCGTTATGGGGTAGACGCTAAGGACCTAAGTTTGGTCCCTGACTTGGTGCTTCTGCCAAAGTTTAAAACCCCAGATTTTGAAAAGTACAATGGAACTAGTTGTCCCGAAGCATACATCACGATGTTCTATCGACGGATGGCGGGACACGTTAATAGTGACCAATCGATTCACCGCTTTCGGAATGATCGTCGGGTCTGCGACCAAATGGTACAATCACCGGTGCACCCAGTTAAGACATGGAAGGACTTGGCACGAGCCTTCATGAAACACTATGGCCATGTAGCCGATATAGCTCCTTACGTAATCACGTTCCAAAATATGGAGAAAAAGCCAAAGCGAGAGCTTGCATAATACGCCCAATGATGGAGAGAAATAGCAACACAAGTTCAATGCACCGCTCCTAGAGAAGGAGACAACCATGCTCTTTATCAATACTTTGAGGGCTCCTTTCATTAATCACATGCTTTGGGAGGCGCCACTAAAAGTTTCTCGGATATTGTGATGTCGGGAGAAATGATAGAAAATGCAATCGATGTGGCAGGATAGAGGCAGAGAAGGTGCTAGAAAGACAATTACAAGAAAAGAGAGAATGATGTAAACAACATAAGCACCCATAAAAAAATTTATTCAAAGCCTATTACTGTGAACCACCCGGGACCAGTAATCACGATCATCGAGCCCATCTAGACAGAATCTAATGCAAAACAAAATATGGAGAAAATGCAATTCACGCCGATCCCAACCACGCATAAAGAAGTGTACCGTAACTTGTTCGATGCACATGTGGTTGCCCTTCATTACTTAAAGCCCTTGCAGCCCCATACCCTAAATGGTATGACGCGAATGCACAGTCACGAATACCATGCATGAATTGTGGGGCATTCAATAGAGCATTGTCTCGCCTTCAAGAAATTGGTGGAAAAACTCATACAGATGGGCGTTGTAAAAGTAGACGATACCCTAGCGCGAACACCCATTACCTAATCATGGGGTTAATATGATAGGTGAGAGTATGGGAAAAGAGTTAAAACGGATGTTGCTAAAGTGAAAACCCGATGAGACGGGTTTGGAAGGAAATGACGAGAGGATTAGTTGTATCGATCCTGTGGAAGAGTATGAAGAAACAAGAAATGGTCGTGAGTTCCATAGCATGGAGGGCACGTGATCCAGAATCAGACGAGTTCGAATCATCGGTGCAAAGGCCGATGGACGATAAAGAAATAGAATTCTATGAAAGCTAAGGAGGAGAAAACATATGCGCGTTGGAAGATGAATCACAGACAAAGGCCTCAAAATTAGCTATCCTTTAGTCATCATCTCGCGCCAAGGAACAATGAAGTGGGGGCAAAGATAACGCTTAAGGTCGTAATTCAAAACTCCGCGATCTTTTTCATATGAAGACAACAAAAATGTTCCTGGAACTATGATCGCAATGTGACGATTCTCGGAAGGGGGACTCGTCCCAAAGATCGCAAAGGGAAACCAGAGGTAGGCTTCTATACGCTGCAGCGGGAAAGCGCTACGACATGACAAACACACGAGTTGAACTCACAAAAGAGAAAGCTTTGATAGGCGAACAAAAAGAAGGAAAAGGCGACCAAACATGAATCGCCTATAAACGAGCCGAAGAAGGAAGAAGAGGCTAAGGAGTTCTTAAAATTCTTAAAACATAGTGAGTACAAAGTTGTGGAGTAGCCGCATAAGCAACCACTCGCATATCCGTGGCTAGACTTGTTTGTTGAGCTCGAGGCACACCGCAACGCACCGATGAAAGTACCAATGAAACATATGTTGCTAATGATATCTCCGTTAATAAAGTCGGATCGCTTTGATTAGCAATATAAGTGCCGACAATTTCATTTTCTTTAATGATGATGAGATCCCGCCGGGAGAGGTACGGGTTCCATCAAAGCTCTCCACATTACCACACGGTGTAAATGATACATACTACCGAGGGTACCGGTCGATAATGGATCGGCACTCAATGTCTTGCCACTATCAATGCCGAATCGATTACCCATTGATAGCTCACATGAAGATTCGCCACAATGTACCGAGGGCATTGATAGAAGCGAAAAGAAAAGTCATGGGGAGGATCGTGCCTCTATTAATTGGCCCGAGTATGTATGAAGTGGATTTTATAGTAATGGATATCAAGCCGTCCTATAATTGCTCTGTGGGAGACCTTGGATACACTCGGGAGGCGCGTGCCCTCGTCGTTGCACCAAAAGTTGAAGTTAGTTATAGAGGGCGTCCGTGACGATAAATGCCAAGAGGACATCATCGCATCAGAACTAACAGGTCGCCATATCTAGAGGCAAGTGATTTGAAGCGATTGAGTGCTCTTCCGCTCTTTAGAATTTGTCAACGCAACATTTATCATCGAGGGAAACAAGATCCCAAAGTGCCTCAAATATCCAAAACTACGAAAATGGGTTTATAACTGACGATCGGGAAAGGAGCTGTACCTGGGAAAGGACTTGAAAGGTATCTCCAAGGAGAGATCGAGGCCCCGAGATTGAAAGAAAAACGAGACCTCTTCGGCTTAGGATTTAAGCCGGACGCAAAGCAAAGGAGGAAAGAGCTAGAGAAGAAATAAGAAAGAAGAAAAGCACGTTTGAGTGGGGGACGAGATTAAATGGGAACCGATGATAATTCCCACATTTGCAAAACCTTTATATCAGGAGGGATTATCCATCCATCACGAGGAATGCGAAATAAAGAATCCATGAAAGAAACATGGGGAAACATGCACGTCAATGCTATATCTCAAGAAAAAAGCGAAGAAGAAAATCGGAATGGTATCCGCCTCTTATGAGCTTGGCAAATTCTAAACAAACAATCGGACATGGAGGAAATCCCTATAGCTTTTAGAACTTGTTCGAGTAATATTCTAACGCACTTGTTGCTCTAAGTATAGAAGCAATAAGATTCCCTTTGTGAAGCATGACTTATGTCTAAAATCGTTATTTTCAATGAAATGCATCTTCGCCGCCTTTTGAAAATCTTCTTTATTCTTTCTATGGCATTCATCATCATGATTATTCCTTTTATTCTTTAAATATTCTTTTAAATTATCCATTCTTTCACTCATAATCATACCATGCCAATCAGTATGCTTAGATTCTTTTGTTCTACGGACCTTTATAACAGGTCCCTAAATATCAATGATCTGAGCAATGCTACCAATGACTCAGAATGTCCTTTTGAGTAAGACATGGGCATAGAACATTTTCAGGATTTGGAAGATGACCAAGGTTGTGACCTGTCTCCTGAGCTGTTAAGGATGGTGGAGCAAGAAGAGAAATAGATCCTACCTCACGCAGAGTCAGTGGAAATAGTGAACCTGGGAAATGAGCAAGAGAAGAAGGAAGTGAAAATTGGAGTTTGTATTACGACAAAGACAAGGCGAGACCTCATTGAGTTACTCCAAGAATTTAAAGATGTATTCGCGTGGTCGTATCAAGACATGCCCGGGCTCAACACAGATATCGTGGTACACCGGTTGCCCATAAAAGAGGAGTACAAGCCAGTCCAACAGAAACTTCAAAGAATGAGGCCAGATGTTCTGCTGAAAATAAAAGAAGAGGTCAAGAAGCAATTTGGCGCAGGTTTCTTGCAAGTGGTTAAATACTCGAAATGGGTAGCCAATATCGTCCCCGTCCCTAAGAAAGATGGGAAAGTGCGAATGTATGTAGACTACAGGGATCTAAACAAGGCTAGCCCGAAAGACAATTTTTCGTTACCTCATATCGACACCTTAGTGGACAATACGGCGAGTTATTCATTCGTTCTCTTTCATGGATGGCTTCTCAAGATACAACCAGATAAAGATGCATCCTGAAGACATGGATAAGACAACATTTGTAACCATGTGGGGAACGTTTTGCTATAAGGTGATGCCGTTTGGACTAAAAAAATACGGAGGCGACATATCGTGAGAGCCATGGTAACCTATTCCATGACATGATGCACAAAGAAATTGAAGTTTATGTCGCATTTATATGATCGCAAATCCCGAACCGAAAAGGAGCATGTGCAAGCCTTGAGGAAATTATTCTTGAGGTTGAGGAAATTTTGGCTAAAGCTTAATCCAAAGCAAAAATGTACCTTCAAGTCTTGGACAGTGGGAAGCTGCTAGGATTCATAGTCAAGTGAAAAGGGGATTGAGGTTGACCTGCACAAAGTCAAAGCTATACAAGAAATTGCCTCCACCGCACACTCCAAAAAGAAGTTCGAGGTTTCTTAGGAAGATTAAATTACATCGCCTGGTTCATTTCACAACTAATCGAGAGATGTGACCCCATTTTACGTCTTCTTAAGAAACACAATCCGAGCACATGGGACGAGAATGCCGAAGACCTTTGACAAAGTGAAGCAATACTGCCCAATGCCCCAGATTGACGCCGCTTAATCTCGACAAGCCATTAATCCTCTATTTGACAAGATTTGATAATTCAATGGGATGTGTGCTTGGCCAACACGATGAGTCGTGAAAGAAAGAGAAGGCAATATACTACCTTAGTAAAAGTTCACTCAAATATGAAACAAGGTACTCACCAATCGAGAAATGTGTGCGGCCTTGATCTCGGACAACTCGGAGATCGAGGCGGTATATGTTGTATCATACGACTTGGCTCATCTCGAAGCTAGACCCTCTGAAATATATGATGGAGTCAACTGCGTTGAATGGAAGGATGGCCCGATGGAAAATTCTACTTTCTGAATTTGACATAGTTTATGTAAACCAAAAGGCGGTGAAGGGGAGTGCAATAACAGATTTTCTAGCCAGTAGAGCTCTGGAGGATTACGAAGCTTTGGATTTTGATTTCCCTAACGAAGATTTAATGTACGTGGCAACCACCGAAGAAGGTACCCTAGAGGATCGTCCTTGGAAATTGAATTTCGACGGGGCATCAAATGCTGTGGGCAATGGAATTGGGGCAGTTCTGGTATCCCCAAATGGAGATCATTATCCATTCACTTGTAAATTGGATTTTGATTGCATAAATAATATGGCAGAATACGAAGCTTGTATCATGGGTATCCGCGCCGCTATGGAACGCAACATTAGGGTACTAGAGGTATATAGAGATTTTGCACCTGGTAATTTATCAACTCGGAGGAATGGGAGACAAGAGATCCCAAGCTAGTCGACTACAAAAGATTGGCCCAAGAATTGATCAAAGAGTTCGATGGTATCACCTTCGCTATCCGCCAAGAGACGAAAATCGATGGTCGATGCTCACTGCCACCTTAGCTTCCATGGTCCGAGTAAACAAAAATGAGGATATGAAACCTATCCAAATGAGTATTTTTGAGGCCAGGCACATTGCTACAACATTGAAGAAGAAGAGAAAATGATCACCCGTGGTACCACGATATCTTGTGATACGTGAAAAATCATGAATACCACGAGCAAGCAAGCCGAGAATGACAAAAGGACGTTGAGAAGACTAGCACGTGACTATGTCTTGGATGGAGAGATCCTATACAAAAGAAGAAAGGATCAAGTACTATCGAGGTGTGTGGACGCCACGAGAATAAGAAAATCCTAGAAGAAGTCCATGAGGGTGTCACAGGGAACACATGCCAATGGCTTCACAATGGCTAGGCAAATCATGAGATTCGGGTATTATTGGTCTACCATGGAAGGAGATCGCATTGATTATGCCAAGAAATGTCATAAGTGCCAAATTTATGGGGATAATATTCATGTACCACCTTCACCTCTACATGTTATGACCTCCCATGGCCTTTCTCTATGTGGGGCATGGGCGTCATTGGACCAATCTCGCCAAAAGCTTCTAATGGACATCGGTTGATCTTCGTGGTAATCGATTACTTCACTAAATGGGTAGAGGCCGCTTCATATGCTAATGTGGCGAAATCGTTAATCGACAAAGTTCTTGAAAAAGGAAATCATATGTCGATATGGAATACACGAGAGGATCATATCCGATAATGCGTTAAACTTGAACAACGGCATGATCACGAGTCCGCAGTCAATTCAAGATTAGACACCACAATTAAATCACCGTATCGTCCAAAAATGAATGGTGCGATGGAGGCGACTAATAAGAACATCAAAAGGATATTGGGAAAAATGACTAAGACTTACAAAGATTGGCACGAGAAGCTACCATTTGCCCTTTTCGCCTATCGAGCGTCGATTAGAACCTCCACCGTGGCATCTCCTTTCTCATTGGTCTACGGAATGGAAGCGGTTTTACCCATTGAAGTTGAAATTCCGTCCCTTCGAGTCTTGTCCAAATTGAAGTTGGACGAAAGCGTAATGGATCCAGCTTCGATATGATCGATTAAATTTGATTGAAGAAAAGAGGCCGAAAGCTATCCGTCATGGTCGGATGTACAAAAGAGAATGATCACGAGCATACGACAAAAGGAGTGCGCCAAGAGAATTCCACGAAGGAGATTTAGTTTTGAATAAAATCCTTCCCATACAAAAAGATTTCAGAGGAAAATGGATGCCGGACTGGGAAGGACCTTATGTGGTGAAGAAAGCATTCTCTGGAGGAGCATTGATTTTGGCCAAAGAAATGGATGGTAAAAGCTTACCTAATCTCATCAACTCTGGACTTCGGTCAAGAAATATTTTGCCTAAAAAGAAGAGGCCAAGGCGAAAACCCACAAAGGGCGCTTTAAGACCTTTTTTTAATAAAAAAAAAGGGAGAGGTCAAAGTGAAAACCCGCAAATGGCGCTTTGAGACCAAAGGGGTTTGAGTCAAAAAACCAAAAGGCGACTCAAATTTTGACAAAATGGGGGTATGTGACAATTTTGTTCTCTCGAGAAAGGGAGGAATGTTACACCTCGGGACATCTACAAATCATCAAGATCTTCCAACTTCTAGTCACTCAAATGATCTTGAAAGATTGGGTAGTGAAGCTCAGATCGTGGTATCACAGGGCACCCACTTTTTCTTTTTGCTAACTTCAGTATTCCAATAATGTTTTCTTTTATTGATTAATTCAACTCCATTCTTCATAAATTCCATTGTTATCCATCATTTAAATCTTTTAAGCCATTTGCAATTGAAATAACGGTTGATGGACCCATAATGCTTCCATAAAATGAGTTACGCCTATTACTGCGAAGTCTCTAAACAACTAAGAGGAACTGAAAGCAGGATCATTGTTCAGACCACCACACCTAGGGTTAGAAACATTCGAGAAAAGAGGAGTTTAAAATCATGACTATCTTCCCAAAATTCTCATCAAAGATATCGATTACATGAGAAGATGTGGAAATAGCATCGTTGATAAAACTCGATAGACAACAAGCGATGATAACCCTAAGCATTAAAAAAGGGGATCATTACATTTTACATTTATACATCATCATTAGGAGCGTTTACGATCATCGCATCCTGATCCTTATACATTTTAACAAAGAATCATTATCATGACATTCTACATTCATGCAAATGTCGTCCATAATACATTTAGTTAGGAGCATTAGATTCATTCCGATCATAGCATCCTAATCATTTGACATAAACACAAGCATAAAAAACTGAGTCTACGAGGATATGTCCCTAGAGGACGGTGTAGCAACATTGGTGAAGCCACCATCCTATTGCCACCGACCAAAGAGTGGAATAGGTTGAAGATTGTCCTATTGCCAACGACCGATGTAGTGGAATAGGTTGAAGATTGTCCTATTGCCACCGACCCGGTGAGTGGAATAGGTTGAAGATTGTCCTATTGCCACGACCAGGTAGTGGAATAGGTTGAAGATTGTCCTATTGCCAACGACCGGTGGTGGAATAGGTTGAAGATTGTCCTATTGCCACCGACCGATGAGTGGAATAAGTTGAAGATTGTCCTATTGCCCAAAGAGTGGAATAGGTTGAAGATTGTCCTATTGCCACCGACCAAAGAGTGGAATAGGTTGAAGATTGTCCTATTGCCACTGACCAGTAGTGGAATAAGTTGAAGATTGTCCTATTGCCCAGTAGTGGAATAGGTTGAAGATTGTCCTATTGCCACTGACCAAAGAGTGGAATAGGTTGAAGATTGTCCTATTGCCACTAACCAGTAGTGGAATAGGTTAAAGACCACCCTATTGCCACCGACCGATGAGTGGAATAGGTTGAAGATTGTCCTATTGCCTTACATGACAAGCGATGGAATAGGCTGAAGATTACAAACCTTATCTCCTGGAGAGATACAAAGTGAAGCAATTTAAAATAAACAAATCTCATCCCTCCAAAGTTGCAGCAGAGCGAATTGAAGCTACTGTGTCCTATCTCATTGAAGTAGCGGTAGAGTGGATCAAAATGACAAGATCACGGCGGACTAAAAACCTAAAAATAAGAGCTTCAAGAATCAAGACTCAGCAAGACCAGGCAAATTTGGCCTTTCTTTATGTCTTTGCTCTATTCCGTTGCGACGATGAGCAAAGAGAAGGGCATTGTGAGGACCTATAATTTGCCCTGGCCCATTTCCCAAATAAAACCCAACCCGAATGGCCCATTTTATCATTACCCAAGCCTAAACCCTCACAAATCAGACCTAAACCCAACAAAACAAAACCCAAACTAAATTAACCTAACCCATTAAAGCCCAATTCACCCCTAGCCCAATTACCCAATAGTCAAACTAAGGTTTGTAAAAGTGAAACCCTAGCCTTCAGCGTCCCCACCCACTTATGCGCCTTCTTTACGCCGCCATTGCCACTTGCTCGCCACCGTGGTCTTGTCCACCGCTTGACCGCCTTGCCTGCAAGCATTAAAAAGGAATAGGCAGTAAAGTAAGAAAATGACTATATAAGCGATTCAAACCATTGTAAGGAGGACCTTTTTTTGGAGCAATAAAAAGAAACAGTTCACGTCATCGGGCAATAGATTTACAAATACAAAAACACAACCAGATTCAAACATAAAAAAAAAAAAAAAAAACACGAAATAGAGAAGGGTTCTAACGAAAAAGGTGGTTCATCTGCTTTTACCTTTCTTTTCTTTTCCTTTTTGAAACTATTCATATCCAAACTAGGATTTTTTTTTTTAAAATACATATATGCTAATATATCTTATAAAAAAAAAGAGAGAAAGGAGATTTTTACCTTTTCCGAAACCCACTGCGTCTTGTGATGGCGCTTACGTAACTGTGTGTAGGTGCGATCTCCTCGCCGATTTCTGGACTCGGTCCAGAGAAAACACCCTTTTTCCCTTTTTTTTGCCAACAACAATCAAATGATTTTTTCAAAAAAATCAGCCTTTATATAGCAATGTAATGACGTCGTTTTGCTTGGTCATTAAACGTCAAACGGCGCGCGTTTTTGGCAAGATCCGCGTGTCGACCGACCCGCCCGGGAGGATCCGCGTGTTTTTACTTTTGGGGTTTATTTACGTATTGGTCCTTCCGCTTTTTATCAATTTGTAATCAAGTTTTCCGCGTTTTTAATTTTGACCCCGAACTTTCATTCGATTTCATTTTGGTCCTCCCATGCTGTCGCGCGTTTTGAAGGGAAGGGTTATTTCTGATTTGGTCCCTCTCGCCTTATAGCGCATTACAATGAGGTCCTTCCTTCCCTTTTTATTTTCAAATTGACCCCAATATTCCTTTTTATTCAATTTTAGTCCCTTTTGCTATTTTCACCTATATTTTTTTAATTAATCGTTTTAACCTTATTACTACATCACATTAAATGTTATATTGTGTTGTATTATTTTTATCTTATTATTATTATTACCATGTATTATCAATTATTACCATTTTATTTGTTCTTATAAACCTCATCATTATTATTTCGATTATTTCTTACTTTATCGTTTTATTTTACTACCTTATTATTATTCTTATTATTTATTATTTGTATAAATGCGTTTATGTGTGTTTTTATTTTAGATTATTTTCTATTTTATCATTAATATTATTATATACCTATTATCATTATTCTATTATTACTATACTATTATTATTAGTATTAATTCTCTTATTTCCTTATTTCATTATTTTTCTTATCATTTAATCATCATCATTACTATTGTTTTCACGTTTTATCCCTTTTCTATTATTTATTACATTTTCTATCATTATTATTAGATTATTATTTTCTTAAATGTATTACTATTTTCTCCTTTATTATTATTATTATTATTATTATTATTATTATTATTATTATTTTATCATTATTTCTACTATCATTAATATACGTAATACTTTCATTTTATCACTACCTATATTATTACTCTTACTTTATCATCATTATTTTATCATTATTATTCTTTTCACGTATAACATCATGTTTTCACATTTTTACGCTAATTTTTCTCGATGCATCGGTTTATAACAACCAATATTTACGTATTAAAGATTAGAGAAGATCGAGCCTAACTTACTGGTTCCGATTTTTTTAATCTCAATACAATTGAATATCCCTTTAAAACCGCAATATAAGTTTCAAATAAAATACTTGTTCTCGAAAATATCAAAATGTTGCCACTAACTTCTATCGGACACGATATCTAGATACCCCGAGATAAGTTTTTTTAATAAAGGCAATATTCGAATTTGGAATTTGAGAAATCAAGCCCTAACTTACTAGGTTCGGTTTCTCATTCGAAAAATAACGGAATATCCTCTTCAATTCTAAAACCAAGTTTTAAAATCAAAAGGCAAACTCTGGTTGAGGAGCCTAAAGTGTCGCACCCTAACTTCTTGGATATGATACTTTATCTCTTTGAAATAGGAGGCCCTTATCATCCATCTCGAAGTTTTGAAAGTAAAAGGATCGTATTTTCGAATCTTTTCAAATTTTCAACATTAGGACATGATTAATCAATTTGGTACCAATTTTGGGTGTGGCGAGGTGCTAATCCTTCCTCGCACGTGTGGACTCAGAACCCGCTTTTCTCAAATTTTGTAGACCTAAAGCACTTGTTTTAGTAAACCAAAACGTTTTATTAAAACAAAGGTGATCCGATCACACCTAATAAAGATCGGTGGCGACTCCCGTTTTATTTTCGTTTTCAAAATCCAAAGTCGTCCTCCGTTTTTTTAAAAATGGTTACGACACACGTAATTGAAGAGGCTACGTGGTAGCCTGAAAACGTTATGAGAGAGCAACTTCCACAACTATTCACTAGTAAGATTTTCGGGGACGAAAATCCCTAAGGGGGGAGAGTTGTAACATCCCGGTTTAGACCCTAGTCGGAACAGTGGTTCAAGACCACAAATTCGAGATCGTAAAAATATTTTAATGATATTTTCTGCAGTGAATATTATGTGACTTAGCCCGTGTGAAAATTTTGTGTGATAATTTGATCGTTTGTGTGCCGAATTAAGAGAAATGGCTTAATCAGATAAAGAGTAAAAGCTATGTCTTGAATTATAAGTACTTAAATGTTGTTGTTTTATTAATGTGGAGGCTTTATGAGACAATTACACCATTATTAAGTTAGTGGATGGCTAAATGACTTAATAACCTTATTGTATTTTGTCTTATATGATTAATAAAAGGGCAAAGTGGTAAAATGATAATTAAGTCATAATTTCATAAAACAAAAGCATGGAAATAGGCCATTATTCATCCTTGTTGGCCGAATGTGTTGAAGAAAAGAAAGCATCCATGGTTTTTAAGTTTGGCTAGTTCCAAGCATAAATTAAGGTATGTTTGGCATCGCTTTTGATAATTTCACGTTTTATCGTGTCGTTTCTTACGTGCTCTAGCTAACCCATGTTGTAATTTTGTAAATTGATGATGTTTTTGTGATGAGTCAATGATGAATATTTGAGCTATGTGCTAGTTGATAGTAAAATATGAGAACTTGGTGTTGGTTTAACATGTGTTGTTTTTGAATTTTTAGTGAATCTAGCTAATTAGGGCTAAATTGTAGAAAAACTTGAAAAATTGAAGGGTTAAAATGCGAAATAAATGAAATGTGTGGGTTTGTATGGACATTAGTAAAATTCGCCAAGCATATACTAGGAGAAATTATTTGAATTTGGTGATTTTACAAAATAGGGACTAAAGTGTCGAAATGTGAAAATATGAGGGCTATTGTGTAAAATTCCCTAAATATGTGTGTGTGGATTTAAATGAATGATTTGGTAATTGAATGGACTGAATTTGAATGTGTATAGACCAAGAGAGAAGAGGTTCGGATCGAGATCGAGGCAAAGATAAAGTGCTCGATTAATCGTAGTATTGATAGTCGACGTCAGAGGTAAGTTCGGATATAATACATGTTATTATCATATGTTTTTGTATTATGAAATGAATGTGTATATGTGTATGAAATTGAGATGCTATGTGCGGGATTTAGTTAAGGGCACTAAGTGTGCGATATTAAAATCGAAATAGAAAAGATATAGCACTTGTGTGTGCGATGTTATGAAAGCTTCGCTTATTGAATTGGCACTGTGTGTGCGTTCGAGATAAGTCGGTTGGAAAATTTGGCACTAAGTGTGTGATGACTAATATGTACCGACCATTATATAGCACTTAGTGTGCGAATAAGTTGATTGAATATTAAAGGATGATCAACAAGTAATATTGAACATTGAGTAGCTTGGAAATTAAATAACTATGTGTTAGCCAAGGTATGTCTTGAACATTTGTGGTTGATGAATTTATAGATAAAGCTATAGATGGATGAATGAGTATCTTGACTAGGGATGATATAGTATGGCTAAGAGAGAAATGATCTATGTGATGGTTATTGATTATATTGGTTTGGTTTAATGACACGATTATATTGTATATCCAACTTACTAAGCTATAGAAAGCTTCTACTGTGTGATTTCTTTCTACGCTGCGCGATGTCGAGTAAAGCTAGCTCGGATCCAGGGATCGTCGACATCTCGATCGCACTATCGGAAATCTATTTTGGGTATTTTGGAAATATGTACATAGTTAAAATATGGCATGTATAAATGGTCATTTGAATCATGTTTGAGGTTTGTAAGTAGCCATGAGATGTGGCTAGATATGTGCTAGTCTTAACATGAATGAATTTGATATATGTGATGCATCTTTTGGCATGATTTGTGGGTTGAAAATTGACTATTGAATGGTAACTTTGTGTTGGTAAAATGCTAGTAGGAATTAGTGAAATTGAGAAGGAATGATGTTTGGTATTGAATGTATTATATTTGTAATGAGATAGATTTTGGTATTGAATTTGTTATGATTGGAATGGGAATTGATTGCATAGATTAGATAGTCATCTTGGTAAGTTTTTTGTTGCCTTATGTGCATGATATGTTTTGGTATGTGTTGCTTGTAGGTTTGACCTAAGTGGGTGGCATGTTGGCCTTGCAAAATGGCTATAATATCGTCACATCAAACACACACAGCGTGCCCTACAGGCAGTGTAGGTGAATTGGCGATTACATCTTAGTAGCACACGGCCCCGACACGGGGGTGTCGGCTAATCGTGGTGTATAAGTCGATGGCTAGCTAAGAGCACCACGGCCATGGCACGGGGCATGCTTGATGGCGAGTGGTGGGGAAGACGAGTATAGGACCACGGTCGGGACACGGGCGTGCACGGTGGCCGTGGGGACCAAATCGATATATGACACGGAAGGACACACGGGGTGTCTTGAAGCCTTGGAGGGCACACGGTCTCCTCCCACGGCGTGTCTCCCTATATTTTAGAAAAGTTTCAAATTTTCATGAAATTTTATATGTGTTTTAGTTTAGTCAGAGCTAGGTTTATAAGCATGCTTAGGGTCTTGATGACTCATGTAAGTGACACTATGATTGTAATTGAGCGTGATTGACTTTGTGTCGTAAATTCTAGATGTTAAATGTTACGATTGATCGGTAATACCTCTTAACCCCTTCCTAGACGCAGTCTCGGGTTAGGGGTGTTACACTCTCATATTAGGTTTGACCTGTCCATCCGTGATTTTAAGTCATCCTATCTCTAGGGTTGCGATCAACTCTGCTTAATTATGCTAGATCTACTCTTAGACGGAGGTCTATTCCTCCTCTACCTAAGCACATCTATACTTGAATCAATATCCTAAAATATCAAAACAAGAATTAAGAACACATAATTAAGAACAAATCAAGTATTTATCATATAGTCCAGAAAACAATAACAAGATCAGTCTTAGGTTTCATCCCCGAATTATCACGAGGGGTTTAGTTCATAATCATAAAAGAATACATCTCGGAAGAAAATATAAAACAAAACATAAAAACCCTAAAACCCCTGAAGGAATTGAAAGAGAGATCCACTAGTCTTGAGTATGATTTGAAGCTTCTTGAGATGAATCAATGGCTTTCTTGAGTAAATCCCACAATTACGACCTCTGCGGCAGCTCCTTGGCCTGGTTGGGCGCCACCCTCAAGGTTTGCCTTTAGGGTGTTTATATAGACTTTTGGAATGTCTTTCTTTGCCTCTAAGTACCCTATTAAAGTGAAATTCCTCTTTGTCACGGTAGGGACAGCCGTGCAACACGCGCAGAGTGAATCGAATCCGGTGTGAGTCGAGCTTGCTAAAGGGGCACGGCCAGTGTGGATTAGGCCCAATGCGTGTTGATTTCTTACTTTGGCCCATTTGGTCCGTTTTTAGCCCGTTTCGTGTTCTTTTCATCCTCAGATGCTCTCTAAGTATAAAACATGAAATAAAAGGATTAGGAGCATCAAATTCCACAATTCAAGGGATAAATCATCCAAAAGTATGCTAAATGTGGGATTAAAATATGTATAAATTATGGTTTATCATATATCCTAGTGCCTACAAATCTAACCAACAAAAGGTGTTATCAATTAATGAAAGAGAACACAACCAAGATGAATAGCGTCACGGTGACCCGTTGTATTTGAAGGTATCAATAAGCTGGGATGAAGCAGTTTTAAATGCTTACTCAGATTTTCTATCATTGTTCCTTGAAGCGCAAATCATTACGGATCATAGTGACTTGATCTCAAATTTATTGGTTGTGAAAGTTTGGTCTCATTATACTCCACTTGGACCATATCCGGTTTGGTAGCACTATTCCACCAGAGTCCTCTCATTCTGCGCCATGTTAATGTTTGCGGGTAGGTGTTGTGGTGGATCTTCTAAATTGTTATTGTTAGCTTAAATCGAATAGTGGATTCTCACGTGGTTGTAAATTACCTAGAAGCGGTGGTTGGTTACGCATTTGATGTTCTTTGTTGTTGCTATCGGCGATTCCTACGAATTATTCATTACGGATTTGTGGCCAGGCTCTATAGGTGTTCCCACTACGAGTCATACGCTAAACCCAAAGAGAAAAAGATTAGTAAAAATATGGAAATAAAACCGTATTTATAATTTAAAAATTTCCTAATTATTCAAATTAAACAAAATTGGGCATTAAGTTTTTTATTATCCAAGTTAAGTGCCAACCTATGGGCATTAAGTTTTTTATTATCCAAGTTAAGTGCCAACCTATGGGCATTAAGTTTTTTATTATCCAAGTTAAGTGCCAACCTATGTACTGCCTTTTTTACATATTTGACACGATATTTTCTCCATTTCTCGGCCATTAGTTGTTCCAATTCTTCATAAACATCTAATAGCGCCTTATAACTAATTTTCATGAACTCTGGGAGTTGATCCATACATTTAATATCCCACCTGAAACACAATTTCATAGCTAATTTTAGTATTAATTCGATAATTGATCTTATGCACGCTTCAAAAATTGAATGCTAATTTACAATAGTTGAACAAGGCTAACATTTCAATTGCATCCGTATAGGGAATGAGTTCATCATATGTTGCATATGAATCATATGTGTCATCTACGATGGATGCCATGGCTATTACTTTTGTCATCATCTTTCTACCAAGAGAATATTGAGGCTCAAAGTACACTCCCATGATCCAAAAATAACCTTCAACTACTCTATCTCTTGAAAATGGTAGTTTTCTTGTAAAGTCTAAATCCTTCCACCACCTACCGGAAAACAACGAATTCATACTCATTAGGAAAATCTAATACTCATTTCATTTAGTAGAAGTGTGTTGAATTTTTAATTCTAGTAATTAATCAGGACAACCTTTTCTAGAGAAAAATATCCAAACACTTACCGCAAATCTCACTTAGCTCTTTCTGTGCAAAAGCGCGTAACAAATTGAAATCTATCTTTGCAAACTCCAACAATGCCTTATTGTGGGATTCAATATCTTTGAGTATATGGAAATGTATACGCCTAGCCTCTACTGTAACAATCCGTTTTTAGTCAAATCGAACAGTGGTTTCAGGACTACAAATCTGAAGTCAAAATAATTATATTATTATTTTAATGTTTAAGTTTGTGAGAAAGTTTCGTTAAGAAATTTTATCGATTGAATGCTTAATTCGATAAAAAGGATTAAATCGCGTAAAGTGTAAAACTTATGTTCTATTAGTTAAAAGTGTCTAATAGCTATGGAATATTAAATTGGAGGTCCTTAAGTGGTAATTAGATCATTTTTAATGTTAGTGGACAAAGATGGACATCATTTAGGTGATTTTAATGGTTTATCATTAAAGTTAATTTTGTAATTTAGTAAAATAAGTTAAATTAAATAAAACAAAAAAAAAATTGGTTCATTCATCTTCCTTATTACTGAAAATAGAATAAAAAAATCTTCATGAAAGCTTTCTAGGGTTCGATCACTTGGATGCTTAATTGGTGAGTAAATTTTGTCCTGTTTTTAATTATTTCTATGTTTTTGAGATCGTTGCAGCTTAGTCTAGCTAGCCCAGGGACAAATTTGCAAAATCGTTAAAGGTTTAGGGTTTTTCCATTGATGAATCTATATGTGTTTTGATGTTTGATGGTAGAAAATGCATGCTTGTTGTTAGATAAACAACATTTGTAAAGTGATTTTTGACAAAATTGTCAATTAGGGGTTAAATTGTGAAATGTGTAAATTTGGTGGTTAAATTGTGAAACAAATGGAAAATATGGTATTTGCTAGGAGCTAATTGAAATTCGGCTAGCATGGGTTTTGATTGAATTGCATGAATTTGTAATTTTATGAAATAAGGATTAAATTGCAAAAATGTGAAATGTTAAGGGTAAAAAATGTAAAAGTGCTTTAATGTGTGTTTTGGACTAAATTGAGTAGAGAGAGTATCAAATAAGTCAATTTTGATTACATTTAGATCAAGAAAGGCGAAATACTGTTTAGATCGGGAAAGAATAAAGTTTCAAACTAATCGACTTAATTACAGTTTATGTACCCGAGGTAAGTTAAGTATGTAATAAGTATTGTTATAATTGATTTTTAAATGCTTTAATATTGCATAAATTGTGATCATGACATTGTGGACTTATTCGATGAAGATTCAGCATTGGAAATCCAGGTTGAACCTTAGGAATAGATTAGGATCACGAATGACATGTCATTAGGGGTTATTATTGTTTGGGTGCTAGTCAAAATGCGTCCTACCCGATGGGTTCGAGTTATCCGGCATGTGTTGTGGATTCTCGTCGACGTGTGTGAGCATCACCGTGTAACCGTCATGATTGTCGGCTTGTGTGAGCGGACCCATTGATAGCTTTCGAGAGAGAGCATTATTGAGATATGATATTGAGATAGCCTTGGCTATGTATTGGCACTTTGTGCAAGTTTATTGAGATAGCTTGGCTATATATATTGGCACTTAAGGTGCGAGATTCCAGAGTATCTGTATTACTCCAAATGGTTCACAGGGTATATCGAAGATATGAAATGGTGAGAATAGAGAGCGTACCAAAATAGGTATGTCTGAGCTGTATATGTATCGAACTTATGAAAGAAGTGAAATCATGGTTATATAAATTATTTAATACATGTTAGCCTTGTGGTTAATTAATTTGTGTTATGTTATGTGCATGTTTTGAATGGTAAATTAAATGGTGAACTTTGCTTATTATTTCATGCAGAGCTTACTAAGCTTTATAGCTTACATCGTTTATTTTCCATGATTTTAGAGTGAAATCAAAGTTAGCTCGGATGCGGGGATCGTCGGAACTTCATCACAGTATCCTACTATCACCTTGGTACTTTTGAAATTAAATATTTTGAGTATATGGCATGTATAGGGACTTTGGTCATTTTGGTGTATGTGTTGCTAATGAATTTAGTCATTTGAAATGGCTTGTAAATAATATGAGTTTGGTTTTGTATATAGCCATGAGAATTGGCTTAATTTGTTTGGTTTGGTTATGTTTATATATGTGTGTATGGCTTATGTTGTGAGCTTCTATTGATGGATATATGATGCTTATGGATTATAGGTATGGAGGATGTTAAATGTTTGATATTAAGGAATATATATGTTTGTGAGTTTGAGCATAATGATGCATGTTTGAATTGTCTAAATAGTTGAATTGAATATGTGATTTTGGTATAAATGGAATGGTCTATTTTTGTGACTTGTGTGTGTTGTGAATGGTGGTAAAGAATTAGCATGAATTAGGCTTGAATTAGTTAGTTTGAATGCCTATATATGCTATGTTTTGGTGCCAATTGAGTTGGTATAGGTACATACAAATTGGGTGGCAAAATGGCTTGGTAAATAGCCTATTTTTGTCCACACGAGGCGGAAGATTTTCTGGGCATGTGTCGGTAGGTGTGTGATGGTTATGTTACACGTTGTGTGTCCCACAGTGTTGAACTTTAAATCAAGTCGGTATGCTCCACGCGGCCCGGCCTGCACGGGCGTGTGACTTGGCCGTGTGGCATAAGTCGATATACCACTATAGGTTTGGCACGGCCTAGCACCACGGCACAGCTGCAGGCGTGTGTGGCCATTTTAAAACACCGCCGGCTATCGGGACGGGCATGTGTGTTCGCCGTGTGACCTAAGTCGAGAAGTTACATAGAAAGTCGGACATGGGGTGGGACACGGCCATGTGATTCCATTTCGAATGACCACGCGGCTGCGACACGGGCGTGTCTTTGGGCGTGTGAGACACACGGGCCGAGCCACAGGCGTGTGTCCACGTATTTTGGAAAAGTTTTCTAGGTTTAGTAAAAATTTCACGAGTTATCGGTTTAGTTAGAACCTTCCGAATGCATGTTTTGGGCCTCGTAGGCTCATAATAGGGACAATATGGTTGTTTGTGAATATCGTTTGTATGGATTTGGAAATTGTATGTGAAATGAATGTTTAATTGTTTTATAAGTTCGGTAATGCTCAGTAGCCCTATTTCGGCGTTGAATACGGGTGAGGGTGTTACATCTACCCTTGGCAAGCATCTTGGATCATTTGCTTTAAGGCATGAGTAACTGTTACGACAGAGGATAGTCCAAGTTGCAATTTTGCAAGAGTTAGGTGAGTGGTGGTGAAAAGAAATAGCATCATCAATATATATTTCCCATGCACGCATATAAAAGCTTAAGTAAAATTCAATAGTCCTTGCACATTATTCGTTAGAGATGACTTGAAACTCCCTTCCTCAACTTTGAATTTGTAGAATGCCTCTGCTCAAAGCAGTATCCAAAGTTCTCATCGAACACTGCTGTTGGACTATGAAATAAATATTCGAAATTCTAAAGTTGAAGATTTAATTACCACATGTAACATCAAAAGCCAGTGCTCTCTATGTAATCGAAATCGAAGAGAAGTAATATGGAGATCATTGCCGGCTTCATTTTTGTCATGGTATATAGCTTCTAATGCATCTTCAATCTCTTTTCAAAGTGGTAATTCACACCCAATCTTTGGTTTTTGCATCGATTAGGGGCAACTTTTGGATTGATGTATCCATGTGGCGCAACAAGCATCCTCCTCACTTCTTCTTTTAATTCTTCACAACGTAGTTGAGTTGTAATATCAATATCCTGCTCCAAGATGAAAATATCTTCGTATTAGATACAATTCATATTCATATATACACAAAATATGTATGTATGTATGTATGTATGTATTTATGTATGTATGTATGTATGTATGTATGTATGTATGTATACCTTATCAGGACAATTGAGGAAGACATCTCCCCAAATGCCAGGATCAAAATCGGCCTTGGGACGATTTTCCATGTTGCAAGAAATGGGTGAAGCAAGGATTTGAGAAACTTGTGAAGCCATTTCTCTAGCTTGTTGGAACTTAATATTGATCAATTCTGTCTAAGAAAGCAAAATCAAATAGTATACCACATTTTTAATTAATATCTAAGTAATATTTTGTAGTTTGATTTAATTAATTCCATCATAAAAATTTAATAATTTAAATTCAAGAATAGTTTAGATTAGTAATGCTTAAGTCTAGAATAACCTAAACTTAAAATAATTTTCACTCAGTTGTTAGAACATTAAGAATAAAACCCAAAATAATTTGACATTAAAATCCGAAATAATTAAACCTAAAAACCCTGAATTTAATATCAACCTAACTTTGAAATAATATTATAAGTTTAACACCCGAATTGATCTTAGGCTTCACCCAAAACTAATACCAAGGTCTAAATAGAAACCAACAAAAGTAAGAAATGGGGCTTTTCTTATTTATTTGCATTCCAAACGTCAGATGCTCTTTTGTTAATTATTATAATTTCCTTTCCTAAGTTTGGAGTTGCCTTTCTTTGACTTGAGTGAGTAATCTGGTATGTATAAATTGGTGCAACAATTGCTGACTTAGCCTCACACAAAATTTCATTTAAGAAGAGAAAACTAATTAGCAATTAATCAATATTAAGTTCCAACAAGCTAGAAAAATGGCTTCACAAGTTTCTCAAATCCTTGCTTCACCCATTTCCTGCAACATGGAAAATCGTCCCAAGGCCGATTTTCATCCTGGCATTTGGGGAGATGTCTTCCTCAATTGTCCTGATACATACATACATACATACATACATACATACATACATATTTTGTGTATATATGAATATGAATTGTATTTAATACGAAGATATTTTCATCTTGGAGCAGGATATTGATATTACAACTCAACTACGTTATGAAGAATTAAAAGAAGTGAGGAGGATGTTTGTGGCGCCACATGGATACTTCAATCAAAAGTTGCCCTAATCGATGCAGATCCAAGATTGTGTGTGAATTACCACTTTGAAAAAGAAGATTGAAGATGCATTAAGCTATATACCATGACAACAATGAAGCTGACAATGATCTCCATACTACTTCTCTGGATTTCAATTACATAGAGAGCACGACTTTGATGATCCATGTGGTAATTAAATCTTCAACTTTAGAATTTCTTAATATTTATTTCATATTCCAATAATGTGTTCGATGAGAACTTTGGATACTGTTTGAGCAGAGGCATTCTACAAATTCAAAGATGAGAAAGGAATTTCAAGTCATCTCTGACGAATGATGTGCAAGGACTGTTGGAACTTTTACAGAAGCTTCCTATATGCGTCTGCATGGGGAAGATATATTGGATGAGGCTATTTCTTTCACCACAACTCACCTAACTCTTGCAGCTGTAACTTTAGACTATCCTCTGTCAGAACAGGTTACTCA
This sequence comes from Gossypium sturtianum, assembly GCA_025698515.1. Taxonomy (NCBI): domain Eukaryota; kingdom Viridiplantae; phylum Streptophyta; class Magnoliopsida; order Malvales; family Malvaceae; genus Gossypium; species Gossypium sturtianum. The sequence continues at coordinate 14,199 of JAOWAD010000064.1, read as the reverse complement.
TGCCTTAAGCAGTAGATCCGAAGAGGCTTGCCAGAAATGAGAACTAGGCGATACATTTCTATATACCAGGATATTGAATCACAATAAGGCATTGTTGGAGTTTGTAAAGATAGATTTCAATTTGTTACAGCTTTTGCACAGGAAAGAGCTAAGTGAGATTTGCAGGTAAGTGTTTGGATCTTTTTTTCTCTAGAAAAGGTTGTCCGGATTAATTACTAGAATTAAAAATTCAGCACTCTTTTCTAATAAATGAAATCAGTATTAGATTATCCTAACGAGTATGAATTCTGTTGTTTTCTGGTAGGTGGTGGAAGGATTTAAACTTTACAAGAAAACTACCATTTGCAAGAGATAGAGTAGTTGAAGGTTATTTTTGGATCATGGGAGTGTACTTTGAGCCTCAATATTCTCTTGGTAGAAAGATGATGACAAAAGTAATAGCCATGGCATCCATCGTAGATGACACATATGATTCATATGCAACATATGATGAACTCATTGCCTATACGAATGCAATTGAAATGTTAGACTTGTTCAACTATTGTAAATTAACATTCATTTTTTGAAGCGTGCATAAGATCAATTATTGAGTTAATACTAAAATTAGCTATGAAATTGTGTTTCAGGTGGGATATAAAATGTATGGATCAACTCCCAGAGTTCATGAAAATTAGTTATAAGGCGCTATTAGATGTTTATGAAGAATTAGAACAACTAATGGCTGAGCAAGGGAGACAATATCATGTCGAATATGCAAAAAATGCAGTACATAGGTTGGCACTTAACTTGGATAATAAAAAACTTAATGCCTAATTTTGTTTAATTTGAATAATTAGGAAATTTCTAGATTATAAATACGGTTTTATTTCCTTATTTTTACTAATCTTTTCTCTTTGGGTTTAGTGTATGACACGTAGTAGTGGAACACCTATAGAAGCGGTCACAAATCTAGAATGAATAATTCGTAGGAATAAATCGATAGCAACAATAGCAACATCAAATGCAGAACCAACCACCTGCTCTAGGCAATTTACCACCACGTGAGAATCCACTATTCGACGAAGCTAACAATAACAATTTAGAAGATCCACCACCACATTACGTAAACATTAACATGGCGCGTAATGAGAGGACTCTAAGGAATAGGCACTACAAATGCGGATATGGTCAAGGGAGTATAATGAGACCAGCTATCACAACCAATAATTTTAAGATCAAATCGGCTATGATCGAGAATAATTTGCAATTTCAAGAGCGATGATAGAAAATTTGAGTCGGCATTTAAAAAGCAGTTCCTCCAAATTTTTGATACCTTCAAATACAATAGAGTCATTGGTGGCGCTATTCATCTTCGATTGTTCCCCTTTTCATTAATTGATAACACCTTTTGTTGGTTAGATTCATAGGCACCGGGATATATAACAACATTGGGCGAACTTGCGAGAAAAGTTCTTGCAAAAGTTCTTCGCTATTAGCAAGACGGTCTAACTAAGAGGGAAAATTTCCATGTTCAAACAATTAGAGGAGAAAGTTTTCCACGAAGCTTGGAAGCGTTTTAAAAAAGCGATTCAAAAATGCCCACATCACATTTTTTCAATGGTTCTGTTTGCAAATTTTCTACAATGGTTTGGATGTATACACAAGGTCGAGGATTAGATGAAGCTATAGGAGGTGCCTTAATAAACCGAGAGCATAAGGATGCGTACTAATTAATAGAAAATATGGAGATGAATTCACCTTAATGGCCAATCGACGATACATATATGGCTAAAACCATCTATGATGAAGGTTGTCCAAGAGGACGACGGATATCAATAGTTAGTGGACAGAATAAACCGCATATAATCTGAGAAGAATGGATCGTCTATATATGGAGGAGACAAACTGCTCTTCCAGTATATTATCAATCCCACCGATGATGTGAATTACATCATGAATTGGCGTGGAAATCCTTATTTAAATACTTACAATCCTAGGCGGAAATGTTATCCGAACTTGAGATAAGGAGGAAATCAAGGAGGAGGGACTAGTTCTAATCAAGTCAAAAACACTAACTATCAACCTCTTTATCTATAGAAACCTCAGGAATGGGCCAACCCAAATGACCATACTGTATGTGGTCAACGCTTGGATCGAATTGAGGAAATACGGTCAATGAGGACAGGACGAAAACATGTGCGATGCAGGTGCACCAACTCAACAAAAACATTGACTATTCTTGAAGATCGGATGAGCCAATTGATGAGCATGATGGGTGATATAAAAGATAAATTGACACGAGGTATCCTTAGCAACATCGAAGATAATCCTTGGAGAGAAGGGGAATAAATATGTGAAAGTAATGTTAGCTCCGATCGGGTAAAGTATTAAGTAGCCTAGAGAACCTTACTCGGGAAGAACATAAGGGAGTACCGAGTAATCTTAATAAAGGATCCTTACAAGTTTGTTGATGAGCAGAACTAGAGGAACTAGCCAGAACCAACAAGCTGAGGCAGGAGAGAGACAATTAAAGAACCTCCCATTGCAAAGATACCATTCCTACCAAGGTTAGAGGAGAAACAAAGACGGGATAACGACGAGTTTGTAAGCTTCTTGAACTTGTTCAAAACATTAAATGTTAACTTGCCTTTGATCGAACTAATTGATAGTCCCCTAAATACGCTAAAATTTTAAAAGAAATCATATCTAGCGTAGGAAAATTAAGGTAGGTAAACAAGTTAATATGAATGCTTCTTGTAGTGCTATAATATCTAGAGCGAGCTTGATAAACCATAATATACACATACTTTAATCCCACATTTAGCATACTTTTGGATGATTTATCCCACTGAATTGTGGAATTTGATGTTCCTAATCCTTTAATTTCATGTTTTATACTTAGGAGAGCATCGGAGGATGAAAAGAAAGAAATGGCCAAAAGCGGAGAAAATGGGTCAAAGGAAGAAATCCACATGGCACAGGAGGTAACCACAGTCGTCGTGCCACTTTAGCTTGATTCTCGAACACGGGCACAGGCTTGATTCTGAGCGTTTCACGCGGGCGTGTCCACTGCCGTGGCCAAGATGAGTTTCATTGGAATAGGATACTTGTGGGCCAAGTAAGGCATCCCAAAGCCTATATAAACACCCTAGAGGGCAACCTAAAGGGAGTTCAACGAAGCCTTACATCGGGGCTTTTGACTGCGCGCGAAGCTAGAGAGGGTGAACACGAGAAACTACTCGAAGACAACCAGCTTGATTCATCCCGAAGCCAAAATCATACTCAAGACGGAAGATCTTCCCTTCAATTTCCTTGCGGGGTGTTAGGGTTTTCTTATGTTTTGTTATTTACTTTCTTACGAGATGTATTCTTTATTAAACATGAACTAAACCCTCAAATACACAGAGTAGGATGAAACCTAAGATGGACCTTGTTATTGTTTTCTAAAGCGTATGATAAATACTTGATTTGTTTTTAATTATACATTATTAATTCTTGTTTTAATATTTCAGGATATTGATTTGAGTATTGATGTGCTTAGCGGTGGAGCAAAGTCCACTGTTTAAGAGTAGATCTAGCATAGTTAAGCGGAGTTGATCGCAACCCAGAGATAAGATGAATGAAAATCTCAGCCGGTTAGGGTCAAACCTAATATGGGAGTCCATAGATCGAGTTAATGCAACACTGAGGGGTTTTAATTAGAAAGAGATTTCAATTAATCAACCTAGGGTTGAGGCGTTATTAGTCTCGAAAGGGATAATAATATAAATTAGGGAATCCTACGGATCAAGTTAAGTGAATAAATAAATGCAGTTCGGTGTTAAGTAACAAGTGAAGTCTTGGTGGATTCTTCCTTGGGTATTATCTTAATCAACCGGTTTTTCCAAAAGTATTTTCCCAATTCACTCATTTGTCTTAGCATCCTTAGTTTAGTAATTAGTTAATTAAACATCGATTCCCTTAATACTTAGGCTAGATAATAAAAAAATAGTAACTTCTTTAGTACTCTTGGTCCTTGAGGATCACGATATTTCGGTCTTGCCATAGCTATAGTACATCGAGCGATAGTGCGCTTGCCTTTATTCGTTGTCATAGTTAGTTTGGACACGATCAAGTTTTGGCGCCATTTAGGGGACTAAGATATTAGGAAAACTAATTTTTATTACTTTAGCCATTTTATTTATTTGCAATTTATTTTTATTTTTTATTTTATTTTAACTTTTGCTAATTTTTCTTTTATTTGTATACAGCGGTAATTCTAGTTTATGACTAGAAGGAACCCGTCAGGACCATTACTCTTTGATAGTGATATAGAAAGAACAGTTCACGTAAATCGAAGAGAGAAAAGGCAAAGCCTACAATACATACAAGAAGAGGATGAGGATGGGGATCAAACAATCACTTGGTAATTTTTCTTGAGTTTTAAACACTTTCCAAAATAAATGGCGTTTACGATGATGCCATTCTTCTTGATTGTTTCCCTTTTCATTAAGGAACAAAGCTAAGCGATGGTTCAACTCGTTACCATGAGGATCAATCACTACATAGGAGCAAATGACCGAAAAATTTTTGTTAAAATATTTTTCGCCATGGCTAAAACATTGCCAAGTTGAGGAATGATATCTCTTCTTTTTGTGCGGATGGATTTAGAAACACTTTATGATGCATGGGAGAGATACAAGGATTTGTTGAGAAGGTGCCCACACCATGGGTTACCTCTATGGTAACAAGTTCAAACCTTTTACAACGGTTTGAACCCCTCAACTAGAAAGCGATAAATGTATAGCGCTTGATGGAACCCCCACTGAATAACAAAACTTACAGGCGACTTACAAATTTATAGAGGAAATGTCATTGAATAACTATCGTTGGAAGTTACAAGGACAAAGCGAAAAAAAGGCGCGATGTTTTCAACCCCAATACAGCATAACCATGTTATCAAATCGGTAGAACTATTAAGTAAGAAAATTGATGGTTTATATGGTTCTTCGTAAGTACACCCATGATGCGATCTGCGATGTAAATGGAGGAGGGATAATCAATACAGAATACCCACCTACAACCTACGCGTATAAAGCGGCGATGATGAACTATATGGGTAATAATAATTTTAGATCTCAAAATAACCACTTATAGTAACACTTACAATCGAGTTGGAGAACCACCCAAACTTCTCATGGGGTAGCCAAGGAAATCGAGAGACAACAACCCCCTCCGGGCTTTCCAACGGCAACCCTACCAATAAGAGAATAAGTCGAACCTTGAGAAGGTGCTACTTGAAAATTCAGCGCGCGTCGTAAAACCCGTTTCCAAAACAACAAACAACAGAAAAATTAGCAAGCATCAATTCAGGGCTCGAGAACCAAATAGGTCGACTTGCCGGTGATCTCGGAAACGACCACAATGAAACTTGCCAAGCAATCACGAAACTAACCCAGGAGCAAATTCACGCCATTCTCATTCACGATAGTGAAGGGTTAGATGAACGGGCGAGGCAGAGAAGAATGTGGTAGAGGAAGGTAAGGTTGAGGTAAGCCATGATAAACCAAAATCGATAATTAGAGAGTACCAACCTCGTGTGCCATACCCCAATGCGATGAAGAAAGACAACACAAACGAACAATTCGGTAAGTTTCTTAAACTTCAAATAAATTACATATTAACTTCCCAGTTTCTTGAAGCTCTTTTGCGGATGCGATTCAAGGAAATTTTTAAAGGAACTTCTCGCAAACAAAAGGAAGTTAGATGATCGTGCGCACGTGGGTAACTAATCCTACATTGGCACTTTTGAGGTAACTAATCCATATGCGACGCATCGTCTAAATGAAGCTCTTTAAAAATTTCTTTGAATTTGGCATCTGTAAAGAGTTTCAAGCGACTGTAAGTTAATATGTAATTTCTTTAAGTTTAAGAAACTTACTGAATTATTCGCGTGTTGTCTTTCTTCATCGACTTGGCTGGTATGGCACGGCAGGCTGGTACTCCGCAATTATCGATTTTAATTTATCACGCCTACCTCAAACTTACCTTCCTCTACCACATTCTCTTGCCTCCGGATTCTGTTCATCTAACCCTTCACTATCGTGAACACTAATGGCGTGAATTCTCATTTGGAAGGTTTCGATTGCTTAACAAATTTCACTATGTGTCGGATCAGATCACCTTAGCAAGCGACCTGTGGTGCTCCGAAGCCCTGAATTGGCGCTTTGTTTTTTTATTTTGTTTGGTGTTTTTAGAAATAGGTTTCGACGCACGCGTTGAATTTGTTAACACCTCCTCAGGTCTGACTTCTTCTGCTGTTGTTAGGGTTCTTGTTGACTGCACCGGAGGTCAACGTTGATTTCCTTGGCTACCCTATAAAGTTTGGGTGGTTCTAACTTTGGATTGTAAATGTTACTATATGGTTATTTTGAGACCTAAATTATTATTACCATATAATTCATCCGCTCGCTTTACGGGGTTGTAGGTGAGTATTCTGAATTGATTATCCTCCTCCATTTACGACGCATGCGCGCATCACTGGTGTACCTACGAAGAACTATAAACCATCAATTTTCTTACTTAATAGTTCTACGAACGATGATAACATGGTGTGCGTCGAGGTTAAAACAACTGGCGACTTTGTCGACTTTGTCTCTGTAACTGCCAGCGATAGTTGACCGATGACATTTCTCTATAAATTCGTCAGGCTGCTTGAAGTTTTGTTATTCGAGTTCCATGGCAGCATTTATCGATTGCTGGTGAGGGTTCAAACCGTTGTAAAAGTTTGAACTTTGTAACCACAAGGTAACCCATAGTGTGGCACCTTCCTCAACAAATCCTTGTATCTCCCATACGTCATAAAGCGTTTCCCATCCGCACAAAAAAGAGATATCATTCTCAACTTAACTGCGTTTAAGCTTGGCGAAAAATATTTTAACAAAAATTTTCCGGTCATTTCCTCCATGTAGTGATTGATCCTCGTGGTAACGAGTTCAACTGTTGTTTGGCTTTGTTCCTTAATGAAAAGGAAACAACAGACAAATGGCATCATCGAAGCGCCATTTATTTTGGAAAGTGTCATAAAACTCAAGAAATTTGCCAAGTGATTGTTTGATCCTCATCTACAAACCATCAAACCCGAACAAATTGCTTGATCATTTTGTATGGTGTTAGGTTTCGGTTCAAAATTATTTGCGACGGCAGGAGGTCTAACAATACTTGATTGAGTTCTGTTAAATTAGGTTTAGCATAATCATACATAGTTCGGAGGAGGATTTTGGCAACCACAAGAGGAAGTGGATTATTCGGGGATCGGCCATCTCTTCCGTGTTATTAGTATCGTCCTCTTGCTCTTCTTGTATGTATTGTGAAGCTTCGCCTTTTCTCTCTTCGGTTCTGTGAATCGGTTCTTTCTATATCACTATCAAAGAGTAATGGTCTGACAGATTCCTTCTAGTCATAAACTAGAATTACTGCGGGAAGCAAATAAAAGAAAAATTAGCAAAGTTAAAATAAAATAAAAAATAAAAATAAATTGAAAATAAATAAAATGGCTAAAGTAATAAAAATTTAGTTTTCCTAATATCTTATTCCCAAGAGCTCAAGACCAAAAACTTGATCGTGTCCAAACTAACTATGACAACGAATAAGGCAAGCGCTTTATATCGTTCTGATGGTATAAGCTATGGCAAGGCGAAAATATCGTGTCCTCGAGGACCAAAGAGTACTAGTAGTTACTATCTTTTATTATCTAGGCCTAAGTATTAAAAGGAATCGATGTTTAATTAACTAATTACTAAACTAAGGATGCTAAGACGAGAGTGAATTGGAAAAATACTTTTGGAAAACTGATTGATTAAGACAATACAAGGAAGAATCCACCAAGACTTCACTTGTTACTTAACTACGAACGGCAATGATTTATTCACTTGACTTGATCAGTGGATTCCCAATTTATATTATTATCCCTTTCAAGACTAATAACGTCTAAACCCTAGGTTGATTAATTGAAATCTCCTTCTAATTAAAACCTCAGTATTGCATTAACTGATTCGATCTATGGACTCCGTATTAGGTTTGACCCTAATCCGAAATGATTTCGTCATCCTATCTCTAGGGTTGCGATCAACTCTCGCTTAACTATGCTGATCTACTCTTAGCAGGACTTTGCTCCTTCGCCTAAGCACATCAATACTTGAATCAATATCTGAGAAATATTAAAACAAAATAAAACAGGTATAATTAAGAACAAATCAAAGTATTTATCATACAGTTTTAGAAAAACAATAATAATAAGGTCAAGTCTTAGGTTTCATCCTCTCCGTATTTGAAGGGGTTTAGTTCATGTTTAGTAAATAATACATCTCGGAGAAGTAAATAACAAAGCATAAGAAAAACCTAAAACCCCGAAGAAAATTGAGAGGAAGATCTTAGATGCTTGAGAAAAGGTGATTCGGCTTGCGGGATGAATCAGCTGGTGTCTTCGGTAGTTTCTGTGTTAAACCCTCTCGGCTTCGCCCGCCAAAAAACTGACGAAAAGGCTTCTGTCCTCCTTCTTTGGGTTGCCCTCTAGAAGTGTTTATATAGGCTTTAGAGATGCGCTACTGAACCCACAATTATCTATTACGAATGAAACTCATCTTGGCTGCTGCAATTTCGCCTTGGTGTGAAACGCCCTGCTGTAGTCGAGCCGGAGCTGTGCAAGTTAGTACGCTGAAAGTAACGCGACAGTGTGAAAATACCTCGGTAAGATGTGATTTCTTCCTTTCGCCCATTTTCTACATTTTGGCCACGCTTCCGTTCTTTTCATCTCCGATGCTCTCTAAGTATAAAACATGAAATTAAAGATTAGGAAGCATCAAATTCTGATTCGAGGATAAATCATCCAAAAGTATACTAAATGTGAGATTAAATATGTGTATATTACTGATTTATCAAATACGCCACACTTAAGCATTTGCTTGTCCTCAAGAAAAATTCTCAACTCACAATTAAAATCGAATTTACTCAATTCATAACCTTCATCAATAATTTTTTCATCATAATTTATAAGTAATTCATACATTGATAATTTAACCCGGAAGGTTCCTAAGATTCAAACAATCAAAGTCATAGTTTTTGTAAATCACGAAAACATAGGTGTTTCCCTTTACCTAAATAATTACCTTTAATTCAAAATCGACAAAATTGACATCCTCACTAAAGTTCACTCAAATCAATCAAAGTGTTTAAGGTTAGAAATTAAGCACTCAAGAGTCAACATGAAAAGTTAATCCCATAGGCTTGCATGAAAATTGTAACACCCCAGCAGTACCAAACATTACAATGAGCTTTGGTATGCCACAGAGAAAACTTTTTGAAAATCCCTTTTAAGTCGTTTTAAATTTTGATAAAAGATATTGTTTTGATTTAAAAAGCAGTTGAGGTGTTATGAAGAAAGCATTACTTAATGTCATTTAAAAATATATTAAGTTAGGTTATTCTGATTTCAAATGTACCCAGATGGTACTTTAAAACATTTGCGTTTAATTTGAGAAAACATGTGCATCCGTTTTAACATCATCAAATAGTTTAAACAAAACATTCAAAACATGCAAGAATAATAAAATAATCCTAGGAGGCCTTATTACAATTAAGCAACATAAACCCAAAAGAAAGATAGATAAAATCCAAAATTCATTTATTAAAAATCTCCTTTGCATGGCCACCTCGAAGTTCATCCAGGCTCCACATCCGCGATCTCACGAATCACACCAAATGATAAGGGAGAAGGTGAGTCACCAAGACTCAGTGCATATTCCCTCCTCTAAAGTAAATGCCATATTCTTACACAAATTATAACAAAGTACATATATGCATAATGCACCCAACCTAGCCATCCATAACTCCTTCTCTACCCGTGGTACCAAACCAGCGGTGGTGCCAAACCACCAGTGTCCAAAGACACAATTGTGTTACCAAAACACTTGTGGCCAGAAGTCACAAATCAAGTGATGGGGCCAACCCATCGTGTGATACCAAATCACCGGCGGAGACGATCCCATATCTCAAAGTGGGGCCAACCCACGGTGGAATTAACCACGAGGACAAGTCGCTGCCATGGGTGCCAAACCTCGGGTGTCGAAGACACGAATGTGATACCAAATCACCGGTGGTTCCAAACCATCGTGCCCGAAGACACAAATCGAATGATGGGGCCAACCCATCGTGTGATACCAAATCAACAAGCGTCGATCCCATATCTCAAAGTGGGGCCAACCCACGGTGAGTGTTAACTACGAGGGACGAGGGCGCTATGAGGTGCCAAACCTCCGGAGGTACCAAACCTCGGTGACCCAAGTAGTCACAATGTGTTACCAAAACAACGGTGTCGTCGACACGAATATCAATCTTCCCCTCTCTCTCATATTGCCCATACCAATGCAATAGATAACCAAATCATGTTAATACACTTTAATATGAATCATATAATAAATACTATAAATCATAGATCATGTTTTCAATCCACATGTAATAACAACATATCGAAGCAGACTTACGAGATCCTCATTCATACCATCATGGTATCATATCCAAATCTCATCGTTTTTCCCACTTTCATAATATGATTAGTAATAACACACATATACATACATATATAAACCAAGTTATAAAGTGTGTAAGATACACACCTTATAATAGTGAGAACTACACTTTCCGCTCGTCGATACCCTCTAAAACTCTAATAACAACTATGGAGGCGATTTCTCTCCGATTGATGGTTCATAACCAGATGAAGAACCACGAGCGAACAATGGCTCGAAGTGCGAACGACTTCAAATAAACGATTATCGCCTTCAGTGAGGGTCCACATCCGGTGGAAAGTCTCGAATCTAGAACATGTACCCTTCGTTTGAAATTTGAGGTATAAGCAGAATCCACCCCTCTTCCAAACACTCTGAATCGCTCTTTTCGAACCCATTCTTGATTGCTCCAAAATCTAACGTCTAAGGAAAGAAGATAATAAGCGGACGATAGAGTCCCCAAAACTTAATCGATTAGAAGACCATCTAAAACGATATAACAAGCATAAAGATCCTTACCACTTGACTTACCAACTCAGATTCGCTAAAAGGAATGACTTAAATCGATTGCTTCCAAATCCCAAAGAGCCTATCTTCAAAATCGATGGATGAAAACCAAGGAAGGTCTACACTTGAATATTCGGCCAAAACAAAGACTAAAAGGAAATGGGAAGTTTGGCTATATAGTAATGAAAGGAGAAAATATGTGAATAAAAGTGAGGGAATATGTAAGTAGAAAAGAGAATAACAAATGAGAGGATGAGGATTCGGTTTAATCAACAATGGAAGAAAGAAAAGAAAAGAGGATTTGGAGAAGAAAGAAGTTCGGCCAAATGAAAGAAAAGGGATTTGTGTTTGAGCACAAATCAAAGGAAAAAAAGAGAGATATGGGAGAAATGAGATTCGCCAATACTTTGTTTCCCAAAAGAAAATGCACATAAATAAAAAAGTAGTTTTGGTGTCAAAAGGATAAATGAGATAAAGAGAAAATGGTATTTGATTCAACAAAATGAGGCTAAAATCCCAAAACAATTTTTACACAAAAATGCCTAAGTGCATTCGGCCAAAGAGGGGAATTTGCTTGGAGAGGAAAAAGAAACTATGCCAAATGGTGCCCAAATGCCAAAGTTGGCCAAATATCCTCCCCTAAACCACCTAACACATTCGGCCACCACCTAGACACCCTTGCAGTCCCACATTCAACCACTAAAGCCTAGGAAAACTTTCCAAGACATCATCCACTTTCCATGCCTTAGTCCCTCATCATGCCATAAGTTCAAGATTCTTATCTTAATCATAATTCCATCTTACCAAAGAAATAGTCCAACTTATCAAAAAAACATAGATTGACCGTCCACTCCTATCATCAAGGGGTTTTACAATTTTAGCAACTCCCAATTCACTCTAAGCCATTCTTATGATATATTCAAATTTAATTTGAATAAATCATGTCCCCAAATTTTCCTCTATCAAAATACAATAATTCTAATAATAATAATTCAATTAGAATCCTTAATAATATCCTCATAATCCACACATTAAAAATTTTATCATCTCTTTCTCTCTCTTACAACTTTTCAAATAAAATCATTTAAAGTCAAATAATATTCTTTCCTTAATAACTTAAAATTCAAAATTAGGAAATTCCTTCCCCTTAATGCCAGTCCAAACTCATTGGTCACATGACCATGAATTTGTTTCAAAACTTTTCCTTGATATATGCCCCATGTCTCCATACCCTTCCATAAGTTCTTGATTCCATACCATATGTTAATACTTTCCTTAATCCTTTATTCTACTAACCAAAAAATAACATGGTCAACCCTTACCATAACTATGCTTGGCCGACACTCACCATACAAGTACAAAATAAAAGTTCTCTAAATGCTAACTAAGGATTGAACCACTCCCCTCTTGTTATTACCCATGCGCCATCACCACTTCTTTACCAATTGACTCATTGTGTCACTTATTGATACTTAAATTAACTTATGTGCTAAGCTCACATAATCCACTTCATTAAATAATCCATACTAAAAATTATTCTAACTTCCTAAATAAAAACAAGCCTTCACCAGGACTATTCTAACACACAAAATTCCTACCCGAGCCTACACAAAAAATAATACTCAAATTTTCCTAAAGCCCAACTCCCAATCGGCCCAATCCTACTAGGCCCAATTTTGGGATGTTACAAAAATCAAATCTCCACCACTATAGAATGATCGATACACAAATCAAAAGGTCTTTTAAGGGTTGTAATGCTGGGCTAGTTAAAGGTGTGGATAAAGGCTGAATTAAAAGGGTTAGAATCGAGATTGAATTGACAAATTACTTAACTAGAAAGATAAACTAAAACTCGAATAATTACATCAATTAAAATTTCATAACACGAGCTTCTTCTCGAATATGTGGAATTTAAATGTATAAGCTCAATTAACATAGAACTAATAATGGATGAACTTCAAATAATAATAGATTTTTAATTAAGAACAAATCAAGTAATAGTAAAGAATTTAACAAGCGAAATAGAGCATAGTTAAGCTAAGTAATCATTCAAATCGGATCTAAATGACGAATAGAGGTCAAATTAATTAAAGGGATTTCAACAATAATAGGTTTTTGGTTAATATTGAGGGTAAATCAATGAAAGGTTTGTTAGGCTCAATGGGGTTCACTAAGGGTTAAACATGAAGGTAGGCTTTTTGGGAGTAAGTGGGGTTAAAACCTAGGTGCCTTTCTCATTTGATATATCAAATCAAAAGTGTGGTCTCAATATGTATAAATGAAGCAAGTTCTAGAATAACAAATCAATGTTGACACACTCATAATCAATAAAGTGAGCACGAAAAAATGTATGCTCTAAAAAGGCTCAAGATCTCACAAAAATTATGGGCTTTTGATGTCAACCTCGTAGATTTCAACTTCAAGGTAATCATTAGATTCATGTAGACAACCTATCAACTTTTTAATTCTGAAAATAGACTAATCATGCTTGATTCTCTAGTCTCCTAAAGTTTAAATCATCACTTCACAATTACCTATGACTTAATCCAAAAACTATTAATAAAAGTCATAAATCAAAGGAAATTTCATTCTAATAGTAACATAAGAAAATTTACTTAAGAACAAGACATAATTCGGGATTTTCAAATAATCCTATAGTTAACCCCTCACTTTTACTTAAGATGTACATTGTCCTCAATATACAAAGATAGATAATGATTAGTAAGAAAGTCATAAGAGAGGAGAGAGGTGAAACTTCCTGGATTGTGGATGAAATCCTTGGAGGATGATCAATGATGAACATGATGACTAGGCATAGGTGAAGGAAATGGAGAATACCTCTAGGTGATGTGTTCGTTCCTTGAGTGGTACATTGAACCTTTTTAAACTGAAGTCATCCAGGTAAATTTTTAGGGAGTACTATTTAATGAATGTTGATATAGATGCTCGAGAGTTAGGACAAACCCGAAATAAAAGAAATTAAACTATACTAATAAAAGTTTTAAACAACAAAGGTAAAAATTTTAATTATAAAAGAAAATAAATTAAAATACAAAAAAGCGAGAATGAAAATAAAAATAAAAATAAAAATAAGGATGAAAATAAAGAAAATAAATGGACTCAAAGGTCCTCGCCATCAGGTACGAGTCACGAGGGGGGCGACGATAAA